>OMOT01025287.1:0-13085 GCA_900312575.1 Acanthochaenus luetkenii | reverse complement strand
GACCGCTGAACTCGAAACTGACGGAGGTTGGCGTCAAACCGGGGGGGCGCGAGGGGAGTCTCCGCGAGAACGGAGGACGTTTTCACCGGGCGCCGTCGGCAGACGACGAGGGGGAAAAGGTTGTGTCTTCGAACAGCTGCTTTCCAAAATGGAGTTAGCCGTGTCTCAGCCAATCAGAGCAGGCTGTGGAGTCTCCCGCTCCTCTGTGGGCTGGAGCCCAGACCCAGGAGGGGAACCACTTATCGTGCAGGTCATTCCAGGAGGATGTCGTTTCGTTTGCGTGTCACGGCAGTCTAAGTAGACAGCCCGCTTGATACGGTGTTGTCCCGGGGACCATATGAAGATCACTGACTGGGGGTCAGTTTACCCATCTACATTGCTGGAGATAATAGTGGTGAGAGTGGAACCTTTAAGACCCATTCAGATTAAAAGTCAATTTATCCCAAGGGACATCTGTCCAAGAAGCAGCACCATGACAAACTGCAGACCAACAACATACAACAATGTATAAAGTCAAGACAGCCAAAGTGACACAAATTAGATAGTAAAATCTAATTGTCTAGTGCTCCAAAAGGCAATAGTCCAATATCAAACCACTTTAAAAACCTATTTAAATTATGACTAAAGACAGCTCCTTAATGTTTAAAATAGCCATATTGATACATTTTCTAACTGAGCTAATTTCTATTGAGTAAAATACTATTTATCATTTTGCTGGGGGCCAACTGAAATCCCCTTAAGGACCCCTAGTGGGTCCCTGAACCCCACGTTGAGAAACATTGATTTAGATGGTAATTTAAAGGGGGTACAAAGTACAAACTATTCTAATGCAGGAGTTGCCAAGTGTGTACATACCAAAGACCCCCGTGTAGATATTGTATGTGCACAGACCACTAGAGGACTGTATATCTGTCGACGCTGTAAGTAAACAGGCATGAAAAATTAATGCATCATATAAATTCAACCATTGATGTTCTGGGGGGCTCGGGCACAGGAACCACTGCTCTCAAAACATCCCCAACCACCCCAGAACATAGAACATACTGTACCATCGTCCTCTGCCAAGATCAGCGTCCATTAACACAAACAAGACACAAACTGCATTTTCCATTTGAAATTGGGTTTATTGTCTTCACTTCCATCAGTGGATATTCTGCAACATTATCTATCTTGTAATAACAGACATGCTTAAAATAAAAAAAATACTTGTAACATTTGGAATGTAACTAAAAGACAAAACAAAAACATTCAAGTTGGCTACAGACTACCAGATGAAAACAGATGCAACATTATTGCACATTTCTAATCTCTAAATGGCCTTTTGTAAAAATTTGGCAAACCAGACATCTATACAGTCAATACTGAGTTCTATCGCTGCAATTCCTCATGTGACTTCTGCGATCAGTAATGGCCGTGTTAAGACTGAGTGATGAGACACAGGCAAGCGGTTCAATGTTGGTGTAAAATACAAAATAAAAGTCAGATGATCTGAATTTAGAAAAACAATCCCCTATAGTTTCAGTAGATTCAAGCTAGAGGCATAAAGCATAAACTAAACAGGTTTTGAAATACAGTACATCAGTTAGGAATTCAGCATGAACATTTAATTATACCACATTTTTCTCTTTGTTAGGTACAGTAGTCAGCTATTTACAATTATTTACAAGGAGGAGTATATCCATTCTTATGTAATCTTATGAATATTGCTTTGGTGCACACAAATTCAACATGATTTATCATACATCCCCAGGAAAATCTGATTTTTAACAGATTAAGGCAAAGTATAAGACAAGTAGTTGTAGTAGAACACAAAATAGTGTTTCGACCTTTGAACAGTTGCAGGGCAATCTAACCGTGCAGAAAGAGTAGGAATGGCCTATATACAGCCTACTATGCAGATACTGAACAAATTGAAGAGATGCAAGTTTGAGGAGTGTTTTCTTAGAATTCTTCCTCAGTGGAAAATATCAAATACCAGGGTTAAATTCATACGGGCCACCAATAATGGATAAACATGCATCGGATCATAGCAAAAGCTTCCTTGCCAGAGCCTGAAGCTGCCTTGGAACTATGATCGAATGCTGGGCTATGTGTAGACTAGAGAGCACTATTTGTCTATTGTAGTGCTGCTATGTTAGTAAAATAAATAATGTACAATATTGGCAACTTGCCCCATAAAACTCTGAACACATGTTTCAAAAGAAACAAAAAATGTCCCCTCAGTGGTGGGAGAGTATCTACAGTATGCGTCAGTAGCAGTAGTAGAGTTGAGAGCGCAGGCCCCTAAAGGTGTGGTCATCCGGCCCACTGGCCTGCTCTCCTTCAAACAGCATGGAGTCTAGCACTACACCCTCTAGTGGATCGGGCTGGCAGAACTCCACTATGAATTCCTCCTCCGAGGCCAGCAGCGTTCTCGACCACGCAGACATGTCCAGGTGGCCCGCGATGCCGCCGTACTCCTCCGGCAGAACCGAGCAGGGGATGTTCCGGTGCAGGGAGCCCAGGTCCGAACCGTGGAGGACGTACTGTACGTGAAGATAGCAAACACGCCACGGCAGTGACGTCACGAGTCAAACCATCAGCTTCATTATTCATTCAAATGCAAAGCAACCCTTCCAAATATGTGGATGTTTTGCTGAATTTATTCTTCAGAAAAGAAAGCGCTTGGCTTAAACATTTGCCAATTTAAAAATTGATGAGTGTGTACTATCAGCATGTGCTACTCCTCAACGTCCAGTAAAACCTAGAAGGCTCCTAGTAATAATCAAGGAACTTATAATATAAAGACATATTCCCACATTAGCATCACCTATGCCAAACTGGGCTATAAAATGTACTGGAAATGTGTCCACAGGCCAGATTAAAATCAAATATTACTTTGGAGCATAGGCTGTGGATAAAACAGAGGCAAATGACTCAAAGTCCTCCGTTTAACACAAAACAATACAAGGAACAACAGTTACCCTCTCTGCCATCTTCTCCTTAAGAAAAGGCTTAATTATAGCAAAGATTCCTTTGAAAATCATGGGCTCGTTAATGATGTTAACAGCCTTGATTCTGATTGGGAACCCATCCTATGAATTAGAAGAGAACATTTTATTCAGAACAATCAGAATTGTTTTGTGTGCTGTAAATATAACACTCCAGTCACGACAATCTCAACATGCAATTTAAAGTACTGGTGTAGTGATTATTGTTGTTTTTTCATTTGTTTAATATAATGTACAGTTGCTAAATCTGTCCATCTTTAATGCTGTGTAACTATAAAGCAAACTGACCATTTTAGTCTACACTGCTGTTTATTTTTTTTACAGCAGTCTCACAGAAAATAAAAGAGTCTTTTGCTCTTTACATTTAAGGAATTGCATTTACATGTATGTATAAAGGTAAATAGCCTATAATCAGACCTCAGATTTCTCACCTGGAGGATGCTCACAACTTTCTTGGCAAGGAACGGGCCTGGGTTGGATGCTTGGGACATGCCCACCCCGGTGTAGTCGGCTAAGATGACAATACCGTTCACTTGAGTTTCCTCTGGCTGGATGAGCTTCTCCAGAGTCAGATAAATGGCCCTCACATTGTCAACAAACGGATAATCATTTGGTTTCCATTTTCCTATAAGAAGGAGATTGTGTTGTTATACATCATCAGTATAGCACGTCCTGTAAGAATAATTAGTAACAGGCTATTAGTCATACAGTATGTACATATAGATTTTTTTTAAACTCCATTGAGCTTGAGCTCTAATGAATATGCAATGGTAGAATGTAAAACAGTCACACAAATCGGTGAATGGTTTATTCAATTTTTTATTTAAATAGCAAATGTACTAAGTAAAAGTAGATCAGTCCCACAAGCTGACACCAACCTGGCCGGAGACAGAGGATGTATCGTCCGTTGGGGTCCGGGCGTGGCAGGACTGTGAGGAAGCCCAGGTCCAGCACGTGTTTCACTGTGGACGGCTTCAGGTCCTGGAACACCTCTGGCCAAGCCTTCCGCCCGGCGTGGTAATTGAGCAGCAGCTGCAGGGCGCGGTCATAGTCAAACTTCCTGGCCCGCAGGAAGCGCAGGAGGAAGGCGTCATCCAGCCGGGTCCTGAGATTGGGCTGGTCCTTCAGTGTCGTGTGGAGAAATACAAGTTCAGCTGCTAAATTCACAGCCGGTATTTCCAATACAACAACGTAGCAAACTAGCAAAATCCAGTTACACCTGGAAAAGGGTGTCTTTTGACAAAATAAAATATACTACTATTAATAACAATAATAGCAAGGAGAGGAAGAAGAGGACATTTGGTACTGCATTGAATTATGTGTTTGTGCTCAATCAGATTACAGAATAAAAATGATTTAATACATGAACTAATATCAATCCACGAGATTGTAGCTGCCTTTTGCACAGCACTGCTACCTCTGTGGTTAAGTCTGTGTTCGTGTGCATATCAATATGGCTAAACAACACAAGGCAAAACCTTCAGGATCATGTCTCTCAGAGCTTGGACGTCCCGAAGACGCCATTCCGGTTTCTCCTGGAGCTCCTCCCGCGCCTTGGCCACCAACTCAGGGGTCAGAGTGCAGGTGTAGGTGGGCGGAGGGGGGCCAGGGAACCAGCAGTGTCCTGGTTCCACTGGAGGAGACCTGAGGTCGATGGACTCGTGTTGATCGGCCATGGACTGACTGGGTGTTGCTGATGGGGAAGAAGTACCACAGACGGTCAGGCTGGGAAAACAATACAACACAGAAAGACTAGGCTATCAACGTCTGGCAGGTCTGACACATACGCCATTATCACAATTTGCCTTCCACTTAGAAATACCAATTAGACTTCATTGGACAATAAATCAAACGCACTTGTTCCCTCGCAGGAAGAGCGGGGGAGGTCACTCACAGAAATAACACACATCCGCGCAAACGTGTTCACTTGCTAAGCAATAACGCAGAAGTGGCGAATATAACCTGACGCTGAACAGAACCGAAGCGACGGTCTACCAAAGTCAGAGCAGACTGAATACCAACCCGAGTGCGCGTGTAACAATAAGCGTTTAGGACAAATATCACTGGAGTGAGGTTAAATTGTTACAAAAAACCATAACAAACCAAAAATCACAACCGACCTGCCCGGAAAAGTCTTTGACCAGTTCCGGGTGTGGGAACGACGCTCTCTCATTGGTCCATCTGTAGCATGTGATGTAAAACGTTTGCCCGGCGTCATCTGCTGTTTGGTGGGTTATGCTGCCTTCAAGTGCTCGTCGTAAAATCCTTATTCCGATGTCGGATGCTGTGAATACGACTTGTCGCGCAGTCAACAAAATAATAAAAAGGACCCTGTGACAAAAGCAGTCTTTGGTGGCTAAGTTTGAGCTATTTGTGCCTCTTCGTTCTGCTGCGGCACATTTTCATCAGGCATGTGATTGATATTCGAATGATTTACGAGCCAAAAGTTGTGCACGCATTACTTTTATTAGATCGTCACCTCAACCTAGAAATTCCCTTTATTCGAGGTTGTACATAATATAATATTTCCATGGCCGCGCCACTTTGTTTGTTTGTTTATAACAATTGATGCAAACTGTATGCAGTCTTTGGTTTCTGTATTTCCCCCCACCGTTATAGTGTATTGTTTTGTCTTTATTAGTAGTAGTATTCTAGTCAATAGTAAGCATATTAGACCTACAGCATCCAATCATGCATCAGAATGTTGGTGTAATGGTTTGTTTCAACATATGACTTTTCTTTAAGCGTCATCTTATTCACATCGTGATGTCTGGCTATACACGGCGTAGATGTTTCTATGTTTAATTACATTTGAATGCGGTAGGTGGCAGAATTGCACAGGCACACAAAGCCGGCTTCATTTCCATCCCCATGAAAGCCAAGGTCACATTTCCACCAGGTATGTTTCTGTTTCGGATTTGAAATGACACCGACTGGTTTCTAAATCTAACAGACAATAGATATTTAAGAGTTTTGGTTTGGTTATAATATGCAGAAACAAAAGTAGTTGGTTTAGATTTATATCACGCTACTGTGAAGCTTACAGCTTGTTTGATGCTGCACACACCAAACATGTCGTACACTGTGTCCTGCAAATGGTGTTATGTCCAACTACAGGACAAGGACATTACCAACGGTGTTTTCCACTAGTGGAGAAATATTATTAGCTTTGAAGTTCTCTCTCTCTCTCTCTCTCTCTCTCTCTCTCTCTCTCTCTCTCTCTCTCTCTCTCTCTCTCCAGCGCTATCTCTAATGACTTTATGACAGTTTATCAGTCTGAAGCAACATAGTGTTGCAGTATCATTGAGCAAGCAGCACTGCCACGTCGGACCTTTTTTCTTCCTCAATGGTCTACGTGTAGCTGACAAACTTTTCAAACTCCTCTGACTTATTGTGTGACATCGAAGTTGTACCATTTATTATCCCCAGAATGTGCGTCAAGTGTTGTCTTACAATCCTGGCAAATAGGTTTGTATAAATTATGGTCTGCAGCAAATTCAATGTAAAAATAGACTGTGAGATTTTATTAATTAATCTTCACATTGTAAGGCGAAACGTTGCCTATTTTTTGTAAGGCAGTACAGGTTTCAAGGCACATTTTATGCTGTCAGTTAAACCGTGACAAAATACTAAACTCAAACGAAAAATATAATATATTTTAAAAACCAACACAACAGTATTTGAATTGGGAAACTTACATTAATTCCTCAAAATGTGTCTGCCGATTACTTTTACAAAGTGGCACCACAGAGAACAGCATGTTCCATGTACCAAGCTTTCTCTGTGTACATTTTAACATGTTCAGTTTTACATAACTGTAAATATGCGTTTATCTAGTACATAAAACAAAGCGTGGATATCTTAATCTTGTCCCACAGCATATTAGGAGGACACCTCAAAAAGTTGAGTTTGTCCCAGAGATTTCCTTTTGTACAGCTCTGATAAATTGACATTTCTGAACTAGAAAATGCCATCGTGTCTGAAAGTCCTCACCATATAAAAGAGTTTCATCACCAATGAACATAAAATGAAATACTGTGCGACACTAAATACACGACAATGTAAGGCCTGTTGTAACATTCGTACAATATTGACACGATCAAGTCACCACATCGAATAGTAAGCCTTACTGCATTCTGTGTAATACAACAAATCCACATATGGAGGCCATGCTGAAGGAACTCACTGAATGATGTTGTCTTTTTTTATGTCGATCTTACAGAGCATCAAAAAAGAAAGATGGTTGTGACGTTTGGATCTTTGTCTGACAGTGAACTAACTCGCACCAAGCGTCAGGACCTTTCACTGAGCCGTGGAGATCAACTGTTGCATTTGTGTCCACCCGAGATCCCTGAAGACTTTGAAAAAGAGCAATCTGCTCCGAACATAATTGCAATTACAATTTAGACACTTAGCTACTTTATTGTTTCAGTCAAGACAACAGCGTCAATGCTGATTATATATACACTTCTGTATAAAGACCCTGGTTTAAAACAACAGCCATGACCATACAAAATAATAATAACTGAGAATGGGAATAAGGATCCAGTGGGTTGTTAGATGGCCTCTTGCTTTGTAATGGTAGGCTGAGGGATGGAGCTTGGCTGCTTGGGCACTGTGGCTATGACCCCCTGAGCCATTTTATAATGTTCTGAGATGGAGGCAGTAGGTGGAGAAGGTATTGGGGTTTCAGGAGTGGCTGAAAAGTAGAACAACAAGGTACACGAGAGAGCTAGAGTGAGAAACTACAGCGTAATTAAGTATAGTGACCAATTTATACCGTTCTATGGTAGAACATTTCTTGGAACAACACAATTTTCAGACAAGGAATAAGCACTTTTGTGAAATTTCTGAGAGCATTAAAAATGTTGAGAAAAAATAACAGACGTTTTCTTTGACAAAATAAGCCAGATTAGTCTCCGTAAAGAATTTAGAGGATTATTCTGACAAGCCTGTTTGTCCTTCCAGCTACCTGACTAGGCTGCACATGGAGCTGGGTGCGGAAAGTTAACAATCTCTGTGAATTAAAATATGATTCATTTCAATGCACTTAGACTAATGGTTGTAATTACCCTGGTCCCACCCCTGCACTAGCCAATTCTTGCACTGTACTATTGCATGTGGCACGACAACAATAGTCCAATATTTTAGCTGAAGAAGCGCAGTGAAATCTTGGATGCAGTAACATTTGTGCATTTCATACCACTGGTATTTATACTTACAGATTTGACCATTATGGATTGGCGTTGGCATGTTGCTGGCCACTATAACGTTGCTGCTGAGGTGTTCCTGAACCAGGTGTGGGTGCAGAGAGTGAGGTGCATGTGGAGCCTCATTAGCAGAACCTGAGAGACAAAACACGCAAACATCAAAACAGTCCCTCACAATTTACTGTGGCATATCTCACGGTATAACATATACTGACCCCATGCTATTAAGTCATCGGACGTCTTGTGCTCTATTTCAGCATGCTACACCAAGTTTTGTGATGTAGCTCGACAGCAAGTACAGTTCAAGCTAAATGATCCAAGAGAGCTCACCTCCGAGGAGCATTTCTTGTAGCAGGTTGTCGATCTTGGCCATGCCAAAGAGTTTGACGAACTGGATCTGTTCAATCATCTGCCAGGTGATGCTCTGTAGCGTCGGCAGCAGCAGGAGCAGCTCTCCAAAACGGCCCCGAGAGTCGTACTGCCTGTCGTTGATGTAGTCCTCCAGGCTGACCTGGACCTGGTAGCGCATCCGCTTGATCTTTCCTGGGTCACTCAGACCTTTGGCGTCTATGGGCAAATAAAAGCAGGGGTGTTAAGGTGTTCCAACTTTCCTCCCATAATTGAGGGAGGCAACATAGAGCTTTATACGGTATCTAAATAGGTAGGAATTCAAACACGTCGTCTGAAATGGACCACTTAGAGAATACCCTCTTGAGACATCCCACAGTTTGAGCCTCCCACCAAAACGACTGACCTGAACGATAGCTTCCACAATCCGAAAGATTATTCAGCAATAGTACCTGGGTCAAAGAAAACGATGGCTTTCAAGCAGGCATATTCATTGTCGTCTATCTGAAGCTCCTGGAAGGGAAGCACCAGCTCATCCAGGATTCTCACTGCTACCCTGCTCACCTCCAACTCTGGGCAGTTTCTGGGGATGATGTGGTCATTTCCTGTTGAAGAATCACTTTGGGGTTTATATTTTAGGCTGCGATCTAAGATAATACATTGGAAGCTTGTTCAGGATGAGACAATCATTTAGCTGGCAGCATTGGACATTGAGTGGTGGCGGTAAGACTGTGATTGACTGTAGTTTCTGAGGGATCAAATACTCGTGCATGAGTCATTTGTACCTAATAACAGGAGATCTTTGTAAAGCATGGACCTCTTGGCAGCACCAAGAAGGAGGTGCTCTCCAGCATGAGCTCGCAGCAAAGCCACCTGCAATAGAGCGAATTCATTTCATTATTAGCTGTCTGATAATAACTTGATGAAATCCAGCTTTGGTACTATATAGCCTATTTTGTGTGCCAGCCAGGTGCATTAAACACTTAGCTGCAACCTTGACTTCCCAATATTCCTCTTAACCCGTCTTTCACTCTCTACAGTCAGTATTCCCCTCACCTCGAGGTCACCGAGCAAGTCGAAGCTTCAAAGAGCGAGCAAGAGAAAGACCCTGGCGGACGTCTCTCAAGACACCGGCTCCCTCACTAACACAACATCAGCAAATCAGTTACCAAGACCTGGTGGTCACAGTGTTAATGATTCTGTACTGTTTTGAGGAGGGATATAACTTTCAAACCAGCTCATCATATTCTAACTCAGGATTAAAATACATTAACCAGTCTGGTTGAAGAGTTGAAGATGTTCCTAGGGATCAGTCTGATGCTGAGCATGATGGGAAAAGGCCTCGTACTTCTCAGTAGAGTGTTTTCTTACATTCTTTGAATATATTCTTTTTAATAATTGAGCTCTCTTTCGTATGGTAAATATATATTATTTTAAAAATCATTTAGCTAGCCTACTTTCAATCTCTACTCCTGTAGCCTGTACTTGGTGGTTGCCGTGGTATGGTTTGGGGTTTGATGCCGCTGCAGTTGTAGACAGGTTGATGAGTGACCAGAGTGTCTATACAACTATGTACACTCTGTCTGTGTATGAGTCTTACCTGGTCATCCAAGGGCAGGTCACAGAAGGCAGGGATGTACTTGGCCCACTCCACCAAGACCAACAGCTGCTGTTTCATGGACTCACATACGTCTGTGATGGTGGCGATTTTCTTGGTCCTTATGTCGCCATTCAGTATAGGACCAGGAGAGGTGATCTACACGAGGCAATACAGATGCAAAATCATCAGACGCCATGTCACAGGCGAACAGTGATAGATCCTTGACAGATGTGAAGAAGCTAACAGCCCTGGAGCCTGCAAATCCCCAAGAGGATTCATTCTGCAGTACCGGGCCTTACCTGTCTCGACAGTACATCTGCCTGGATGAGTGCGTTGATGGATGGTAAACTACTGTCTTCATAGCTGGATCTCCTGGTGCTGATTCTGTCTCTTTCGTTCTGTACAGCTGACACACACACCCACAGATTTATACTGTCAGTAGTGCAACTAACGCTTACAGACTGGCTTGCAGACCTGTAGCAGAAAAATGTGATTTTCTTTATTACTTTGCTATACAAATAGATAGAATGCAGAGTCGTTTAAAAGAAAAATAAGGCTTCCAAGGTTGTCATGTTTATCAGTATATGGCTATTATTGCTCGGAAATGTTTGCTCAGCATAAGCTGGTCAGAGACTTCAGTGCTTCGTGGAGTGAACATTAACAAAGTGCTACTCTCCCGGGTATTGCAACATACCCTGACTACGGGTAGCTTCAACTCACACTGTGGCAGTGATTTGCTGATTTGCAAGAGATAGACAAAATCACTACTTCTGTTTTCACAAAAACATATAGATTGAACTTATAGATTGAGACAGTTTGTCACTGTTTTGAAAAGATAAAAGGCTCCTACCTTCTTTCTTCATGCCAGCTCTAAAGCATTTCTTCAGTCGGCAGTATCTGCATTGATTTCGCTTGTCTTTGTCCACAATGCATTGTCTATTGAACCTGGAACGTGAGCAGACTACGTTTGTTAGTGCTGTAGTAGATTCAGAAAATGAATGATGAATGATGAATGAATGAATGAATGAAGCAACTAGGACAGTTTTTGCAATATGTAAACCCTTAATTAACCAGGCAAAATGACTGACCATATAACCTTATTTAGAGCAACAGCCTGAGGGAGTAGTTGCATGGGGTGGGAGGGTTTCACACTGGGGAGCTACCCAGTACCACCACAGTGGTGCACTGTGGGCAACTGCGCAACTGGGGGCGCAGTGCTTTGCTCAATGGCACCTCAACAGTAGCGATTAAGGGAAGGGAGAGTGTTTCTATGACTATATTTCAGCCATCGCGGATACATTCTGCTCTCACCTGCAGGAGTACATGTGGTTTTTGCGGACGCTGCGTCTGAAGAATCCCTTGCAGCCATCACAGCTGGAAGCCCCGTAGTGCTTGCCAGTGGCCCTGTCTCCGCAGATGGCACACAGGGTGCCCACCCCCAGGTGGTTGGCAGCATTCATGCTGGCACTCTCAGCTGGCGAGGAGTCTGGAACAACGAGGAGAAGAAGAGCAAAGAGAGAGAGAGAGAGACACCTCACATCAGGTCACCAGGCCTTTAGGTCATCCGTTTATTTAGACATGGAACAGGGATACACAGGGATACACAGGGTGACACAGGGTGACACAGGGTGACACAGAGTTACACTGAACAGAGGCAGGGTTTGAGGATTTTTTGTTTGTTTGTTTGCCTAATATTCTCACTCAGGCTTAATAGTGTATTTATTGAAGACAGGTAGTCAAGCTGTCTTCATTTAAGGAGGTGTGAACGGCAGAAGTGAATACAGTCATCAGCACCATTGACCGTTGATCAGAATGAGCCTTCAGGAGAACCTGCTAGGATCTATTACCTATCTGAGTAGCTCAGACAAAGTCAATAATTGATGTAGGCTTGATTACCTCTGAAAAGACAATCACTGGAGACAGTCTTCCTTTTAGACACAGTCATAGTCATCAGACTTGGTAAATCAATCACACAGTATGTCATGTTTTCATGATCATAAACATTATTTAGATTTTACATGGTTATTAGTTATTGATGGCCATTAAAAAGTTGGGTAGTACAAATATTTGTATTACAGCCAAACATACATTTTATGTAGTGAGGTTCTCCTTTGAGCATCTTTTTTTAATCCTCACTGGGAATTGTTTCATTTTAGATTCAGGATCACGGTCATGGGAGACTGCATACATAAATAAGTTGGTGTCATCTAAACCATTAATCACTCCCAGCACCAGAAAATCCCTACCCTAATTCTTAACCCTAGAATCTGTGGGAACAAACCGTTTGTAACAGGAGAGGGATGTTCATTATACTCAAACTACTGTTTCATCAGAGGATGAATATCTATCCACTGTCATCAATCTGGCTGAAATATGACCAATATCACTCTGCAAGCTTAAACAGGTTAAGATCGCACCACATACTGCACTTCCAACTACTACCAGATGACCAGAATGCATTGACAATTGAGTGGCGTCTCGTTAACCCAAATCTCTTAATGTTTTACTATTGCACCAAGAGGTGATTAAAAGAAGTGCCCTAGACCACTGCAAATGATCGTCCCTCTGCAAGCAGAAGCAGATGGACAAATGACCCCTTTCATCACAACGTGGAAGAACTCCCTCTGTCCTCCCCTGACCAAAGTTTTAAGCAGGTAAAAGTTTCAAAGTTCAACAGCAGAGCTGCATAAATGTGACTCACCGGCGCCCATGGCGAGCACTTGCATGTTTTCGAACTCCAGCGTGGTATAGGCTGGGTCCAGAGCCTCGCTGTAGTCTGCCATGTCCATGTCTGCTAGTGCTTTTGACAAACAAATTCTCAGCTACCTGACAGTGTGGCAGAAAGACTTGTCCAAGAAGCTAATGTGCCCCCCCACCACCACCACCTCCACTCACCCCCTCCCTCTTTTTTTTTTTTTTTTTTTTTGGGGGGGGCCC
>OMOT01025286.1:0-12291 GCA_900312575.1 Acanthochaenus luetkenii | reverse complement strand
AGGTACTCGAAATATTATGGAGTGAGATTTATATTGTGGCAAATGTGTTTTTCAAGGAATTTAACGTCCCGAACAGAATCTAGTTTGCCGCTTTCTCTCTCTCTCTTTCTGCGCGAGGGGCGGGGCTTTGCTCCACTCTTACACACCCGCACACCCGCACACCCGCACACATGCACACACACACACACACACACACACACACACACACACACACACACACACACACCATTCCCTGTGTCAGCTAGCCACAGTGTGATCTGATAAATGGTTTTTGGTGCATGTGCTTTTTTCATTAATACAACCTCACAAACCCACCCTGTAGTTCCCTACAGCTATCCAGCATAGTACAAATAAAGAATGAAGTATGAAATAAATGAAGTAGAAAAATGTGGGCTAGAATAGAAAACAAGTCTATTTTCCCTGGGAGAACATCAGGTGTTTCTGTATACCCAGCCATTAATTTGGATATTTGGATTTTCCTTTTATTTATTTTTACCCGTCATATATTGATTTCCCAATAGGGAATAAATGTATTGAGCAATGTGTCACTTAAAATGATGCATGAAAGGATCATAGGTCCCTCATTTGCTGTATCACATTGTTATCCATTTCTTTTGTTCCTCTTGTAAATATAGGTATTGGCATTTAAAATGAGTAATTTCCTTCCGTGCTGACTTTATTTCTCAGCTGTTCTTTTCTGTGCTCATCACCATGTTGTTAATCTCCACCATTCTGAGTAGATGTCACACTTAACAGTGTTGTGTACCGATTAGGGAATCAACGTTTCACTCTCACTCTTACACGGGTAAAGGGGAAAAAAACAACTGAACACACACAGGTGAGTCAGAAATATATCATCAACGTTGGATAGCCAGCTAAACGGTAATAATGATAATCGGTCCGGGTTGTCACTCAGTTCCTACCCTTTTCTTTCAGTACCTTATGTTAGTGCAACTATGACACTCATCTGTCTGCGCAGTTCCTTCATGGTGCTATTGTCAAATTCGTGTGCAGTTTTGTGGTCGTAAAATAGCTTTTTTGTTGATCATTGATTCATTTTGTCATTATTTCACGAAGTTTGATTGTGCTTCTGTGCTTACGAAATCTCCTTTGGTCTCGTGAGTTGGGCTCTGGGCTGAGATGCCACGTCGACACACATTCCTGGAATTATGATGGAACATACTGTATGTGTTTGGGGAGAGGGACCCCCTCCCTCGGTCATTGTAACCTTATATTGGTTCAATAAATTGTCAACTTTCTGAGTCTATGGTAATCTAAAATAATAATGATGCTTAAGAAAGAGAACAGGGAAGTGGGTTTGCTCTGGGGTTGTAGCAGGTATATGTCCCACTGGGCGGAGAACCCGGGGCCAACCCGAGACGTTATGGCGGGATTACATCTCTCAACTGGCCTGATTACAAGTGGCACTCCCCCAGGAGGAGACAGGAAAATTGAGGTCCGGTCTGCTCTTTTAGACCTGCTGAGACGGTGACCCTCCCAGAAGGAGTGAGAAACAACTAGGTAAAGCAACAGATGTTATTAGCACTGCTCAGATGAAGGAGAAAATGAGCAGCTCCCACAATTATTCCAAAAAGGAAAATGTTAACGGGCTTTTCTATGCAAAAACCCCCCAACATTTTTACATAATGTAAATAAATATAATCCCTAAATAATTCCCATTTCACTATAATTGTATTAACCAAAAAATGGTCCCAATGAAAAAAATCTATAAGTGGCATATAATAGTGGAATCAAATCCTCCTGTATGGGAGAAAACCTTACCAAATGATGTCTGTGGACTAATGTGGGTCTATTTGGGAGTCCATGACATTAAAATGTCTGAGAACCGTCTTCCATGTGGTTGTTAGCGCTCCAAGTAACTGATGGAATATACAGAAAGACAATGGGCAACTTCGCTTAAAGCTTTTAAGCTGTCCTCCTCTCTCAAGTGCTTTTTGAATGATTGATGTGCTACACCGTGTATACACCTCTCATCTGCCATACATGACAAAGTGAGGAAAGATGAGACTATGATTACATTCCCTTAAAGAAGCTTTTTCCTTATTCGCTCTGACGCTGGTCTAGTTAATCATTACATTTCACCACACTGGCGCCATAGTTGGTTTTACTATTTATTTTTTTTACTTGCTATGTTTTTATTTTTGCTCATATAATTTCATGTAAAGTGTCTTTGAAAAAGCACTATACAAAAATAATGTATTAGTATGCCTTTCAGACATGGGCCACTTATTAGCAGATGACTTAAAATAGTAAAATAATTGTAAAGTGTTCAAATTGAAGCCAGTAAGAGTATGTTTTAAATTGTTTTTGGAAATCCCTCCAACTCCTCTAGGAATGCAGTGTGTCTTTAAAGCCATGTTTTAATGGGGGGAAGGAATATTGTTATGCAGTAGTCCATACCACATTGAGGCAAATCTAATGTTGGCACAAATGCAAATTAGTGAATCAATGACCTTGGTTGTAATTGATCAAACTTGGCTATAATGGATAGACTTGATCCTGGTTGGTGTTTTACGTTCGTATGTGTCTCAAACAAATAATCAAATGGTTCAAAATTCGACAATAGCCCATAAATCAGTGAGCTGGCATTGACTCTTGTGTTAAAACATGACTTTTGATTGAGTACAGGCTGGATGCTTGTGTTGTATTACCTCTGATTGGCACAGCTCACTACTGGCTCCAGACTACAGTGTACGAAGGAACAACTATCTATTTCTTCTACATCAGTGCTTAAAATCAAAATGTTCAGTTTAATTCAATCCGGCAATTACAGATTTGTATTTAAGGCAACGACATGGGGGACTATTTGTAGGGCAAGGGAGAGATTCATTACTCTACATATTCACATTTGGGAGCTGCTCAGTACTGCCAGTCTTGTACTGCTGGCCACTAAGCAGCTCTATTGGAGCAGTAGCGGTGGGGTGGGGTTGGGATGAAGTTCAAGGACATTTCAACTGTGGTTGAAGGGAGGGCAGATGTACTTTGTATTCACTTTCCCTGGGCAGATTTCCCAAACTGGCCTGAGTATTCAAACCAGCTACCTTCCAGTCACAAGCCCCATTTTCGACACTGCAGATGATGGATCGATTGTGTTTCAACCACGACTAATGTATCGCATTATACCGCAAATTATTTCTCTGCATTTTTCCCCATCACGGATCCCCCACAGATGCATGCACAAGGGATTGCACACATAGGATACACACAAAGAATACGTGCAGTAAGGAGGCCGGAGCAGAGGGCAGCTGCGTATATAGCGCCTGGGGAGCAATTAGGGGGTAAGTGCCTTGCTCAAGGGCACAACAGCAGGATCTGGCATCCAATTCTTACTCCAACATCCCTCCGGTTGCCATCTGGCTTGGGATTCTAACGGGTAACCTTCTGGCTACAAGCCCACTTCTCTACCTCTAGGCTACCCTGCCACCTGTGACAGATCAACGCTCTGTCAAGGGACTAAATGAGTACGGCCCAACAACATTCTGTCTGAAGTAGGGAAGAATGTAAAACTGTATTTTTTCATTATGAGGAATTAGAACTAAAACATCACCAAAGACGGATGGTGAAAATGATGGCTGATGGTAAATGGTATTCTATGTTCCTTTAACATGGAAATGTTCTGGTGCATAAATAACACATTTATTAGTATTTGTTTAGGAACTGTGTTTTGACCATAGCACACAACATTCATAATTAAGTTTTACAATAGGGTTTAAAAAATTTAAGTCACATGCACAAATGTAAAATCAATTAATTTCTACAGTATTGATTCATGTTGATTTCAAAAAAGGTACATGTAATATCTATAAATACACTTTGCAAGCTTTGATCATGAGAGCATTCGGTGGACAATCCTGTCACATATTGCTGAAATCATTGCAGTCGTGTGAAGTATTGCAAAATATAGATCATCAGACGGCAGAGGAATATTTCTGCCACTCCACATGTAGTCTACATCTAACATTTGATCAAACCTGGGAGGGTTTGGGTAAAAATAACCGTTTCAACCCTGAGAGAAGTGGGCCAACAGTGGTGATTTTTAGTTTGTGCTTACGTAGTGTTACTTTATGCAGAGGATTAGATGAAGTTTCTTTAGAAAATAGGATTACTGCAACTAATTTACATCTGACATTTGTCTCCACACTGATGTTACCCATACACACCAGGGTATATCATGGATGAGGGGAAAAAGTGCATTCACAGGCATATAACCATGCACACGCACATTGCACGTGTTCTAAATCCTAAAAATAGCATGTGGGGAAATTATACCTTTGGGGTCACACTGGTTTCCCTTCATGAGGAGAGAGACCAAACCTTATTTTATGCAGTGATGTAAACATGGTCAAATTGCCAGTGAAACACACATTTTGTTCCTTTCCACCCAAAAAAGCAATGCAACCTGAGGGAGAATAAGGAGCAACTTGCACTGTTTAAAACAAGAGACATATACAGATCAGTCTAAAGTGGTTCCGTTACGTGATTGGAGAGGGTTGGTGAGTGTGACTGTGTTTGTCTGTCTGTGTGTTATCCATGTGATGGACTGGCGATCTGTCCGCCCGATGTATGCTGGGATAGGCTCCAACCCCCGTGACCCTAAAATAGGAATAAGCGGGTATAGACGATGGATGGATGGATGGATACTTTCTCTTCTTCTTCTAGACACATTATTTATATCTTCCTCCTGTCATGAAAAATTGAGGCAGTCGTGGAATCTATATAGGCGGATTTTGAATGCATTTGGTGCAAACTTCAAGTTTTGCAGGAACTGACTAAATACAATTCCAAATAGGGTTTAGTAATCCAGATTTCTTGAAATCAGACCAGCTCTTCATCATAGAATGTCATACTGTTGAAAAACATTTCCACACCCCAGAAATAAGAGTTGATTGGTCCACAAGAGAACAAAATACACAGTAATGTAATGTCATTTAGTCGCAGCCAACTAAGTACAGATGCAGCAAAACTATACTATTATACTATCTCACCTTTCCTACTGTGTCACGACTTGGTCTCAGGCAAGTAGTACAGCAATGCAACCATTAAAGGTACTGGGGAAAAAAATACACTTCTGACCATCATTGTAATATCATCAAGTACAATTTATTGACATCTGAACATTTTCTTTAATGTCTCTCTGCTTTATGAGATTTTTTATGATCTGATCCACTCTTGACCTGCACCGTGATGAGAGTCGCGCTCTACAAGCACGATACAATTCTGTGATTGATAACGTGACTCTATATCCTGACCTGACACTATCTGGAATGTCCTGATGCAATGTGCGTGTGATGGAGTGAATGCCGGGTTAAAACAAACACTAAGGATTATTTGCCAATAGCATCTAACCCAGGTCTGGAAAATATGCTCTCAAACATATCTGTGTTATTTACCTGTTGATATAATGCCATTAACTGGCATTGCAAAAACAAATGAAATGGTAAAAGTATGTTTTGGATTGTGGTTCTGAATTAGCATGCATCGGCATTGCACAATATCATCAGCCACATATTTCAGTGCCTTTTAGTAATTTCAGGGGTTGTGAGGTCTTCCAGCACTTATCTACAAGGCTTGGGTGGTAATGGATTGCCTGCGGCTGTTTCTCATGAAAGCCGAGCCTCAGAACCAGTAACCAGACAGGAGGAGGAGCTTAAACTTGCTGAATGGATATGACTCGGCTCAGACACGATTTTGTCCGCCTCATTCACACACTTGACCTTGATATTTGTATGACTCGGCTTGCTGCATTGATCGTGTTTGTCCTTCGCACAATGTCCTTCACACTCTTTTTGTGCGACGGCTGTTTCCATACCAACGGATTGCACAGGAAGTGAAATGCTCTCGATAGAACATGCGGAACAATGGCAAGAAATGTACGGCCCACCTTGAAGGGACTAAATCAAATTAAGTGACAAATCAAATGAAGTCAAATGCATTTGATTTACTTTTGTATGTTTGAAGGGACGACTGCACATCAGTTAGCGTTACTGTGAAGATGGCAGTAGCCAAGACGCACGTTTTTGACTGTGGATGATGTTAAATACTGTCAATAAAACCACACTGATTCTATATAACGCAACGTGGAACACGGCAGGACACGAATGCACATTACAAGCAGCTCTTAGCTTTCGGACATGCACTACATCTGAGCTACTGAGGGCCCATTGATGTCTGGCTCCCTTTTCTAAGCAATTGTTCCACTGCGGCACTTAGATGATCCTTTTTAATTATTAGGTTTTTTTTGCCCATTTATATAAACTTGTATATACAAAATTCTAACTTCAGCCACACGTGAAGAGTTGATTATATGGCTACATTAGGAATAATTCAATTTAGCCCAAAATGACGACAGAGAGAAACTTGTAATTCACAGGTGGCAAATCAGGCATTCGTATTGTTTACCGTTCATTTGAGCTACCTCTGTTTGATCAGTTCAGTTGCCTTTAATTCATTAATTAATTCAGCTTTTTGAATTCTTCTAACTCGATGTGAAGATTTCCTTGAACACCTTCATTAAGGATCATCAATCAAAAATAATTTGTGAAATATCACACGGTGACAGCATGGCTAAACACTCTGATTACACGCCACTAATGGGAAAATAAATGTTGGCCTGTTGTCTGGATGAAAAATCAAGGCACCGAGTGTCGCTGGGCAGCCGGGACGGCCCTCTTCTCAGAGCTGACATTTATAATCAAACGCTGACATCTGTCATCGCTCCCCGAGGGCCCTTGTCTGTTGTGATTACACTTCTGATGAAGAATATTTGCATAAGTGCCGTTGACTCAGTGTTGTTTTTTTACTCTTTCTCCCTCACTATCCTCTTTCTGTCTGAATCCTTGTTTCATAAACCTCTGTCATGGTGTGTACTGATATGCAAATATTGTGAAGGTTATTATGTCATGTGGGCTTGTTGTCAGATAAAATACGCATATGCCATCACAGTCGGGTAGATTGTTGCCCAGATCAGCGAGGTGCACAAACGGTCAGACACGTTTTTTTTTACATTTACTGTGAGAGATGATAAGGCATTATTCATCATCAGTCACCATACTGTTGACTGAATATGAATCATACTGTTGAAATGACTGGAGTCTACCATAAATCCAGATTTGTCATAAACGTAGACTTCAACTTGTATATTATTTGTTGAGAATCAGTTGTTCAATGCGATGCACTTTGACACTGAACTTGTAAGATGAGTTTCCTCCCATTGATAATTGATCATAGAGCAGAACGTGCCACGTTTTGTCACGCCACGCCTCTGTTTGGAGCGATTTCGAAAACCCATCAGGCGGCTTAAAGGCTGAGCCGAGGCCGGCGGGCTGCTCATATGGCTGGAAAATTAGAGGAAATTACAGAGGTAACGACCAGAGCCTCTTCCCCTGGTATTTTCCAAATACCAAGAGGTCACTGTAATTTCACACCCACCCCATCGCCAAATGAGGTGCACGTGAGAAAAGTAGGGACGTGCACCGCGACCAGTGCGTAAACACATTAACACGTGGCGCCAGTGGGGAAATGGTGTCCACATCACAAACAGGAAGTGATACACTGTATTGAGTGGAAAACAGATTTGCTGTTGATATGAAAACATTATGATAATCTATTGTTCTCAGCGTTCCATGTGTGGAGCTATACTGCCAACAGAATTGCAAATGTCAACTTCAAGTGGACGACATTTTTGAATGGTAAGACGGTAGACTGTCCCATACCCATAATGCATTTCCATCCCAAGGATATCAGCCCCATATTGGTTACAAAAGGACAAGCTGTTTGATATTGCGCTGCACTTCAATACAGTAATAAAACCCATTGCTATTCATTGTGTTGTATATTTCAAGACACGTTGCCTTTATATTAAGCCAAACAATATTCTTTTTCCAGAAATATAATTTCCGTACATCCATAATACGGATGACATCTGATTTTATGCTGCCCTGCATTGTTGTATTTCAACGGCATTTCAAAGCCTTGGCCAGGCAACAAATATCTCTAATACGCCAGTCCCCAGCTAAGCTTCGTGAATGCAAAGCAACATTCCCATGCTGAGCACCACTGGGTTCCCCCCATCAAATATATTACCCCTGCATCCCTCCTCCTTAGCACCACACTGCGCTACTGGCTATTTATAGCGCAAACATATTGATCACTCCCTGCACCACCCTCTATCACTCTGTCCAGAGTGAGAGAGAGAGAGAGAGAGAGAAAGAGAGCGAGAGCACTTTACGACCCTCTGTGTGCCTGTGCATGTGTGCGTGTCTGCATCTGTTTGTGTGTGTGTGCGCGTGTGTGTGTGAATATTGGAGGTGGGTGGGGGGTGGGTTGTTTATGCATATTTGCATCTCTGTGTGTGTGTGTGGGCACAGGGAGAAAAGTTGCCCTCTAATTCGGTTCCAGACAGAGTTAACTCTGATTAAACAGCCTCATGGGGCCATAAAATCCCTGGATACAAAAATAGGCAAAGGACCCTGCCGATGCTACCAGTCTAAAGCCCTGGTATGGAAATAGGCCCACGACTTCAAATAGCTTCCTTCTGTTGCTTTAAAGATGCAAAATCTGGAAAATAGGGCTTATTAATTTATTACTTAGCCTTATATTATATATATATATACATTATATCATTATATATAAGGAAAGGATTCATATAAGGAAAGATACATTTTTCTCACTTTAAAATCTGAGCTGCATAAAAAACACAATAAGAAAAACATGTCAAAGGGCTGTTGCCGGGGGAAAATGTCTCTGCAATAATAATAAAAATAACCAACGTGCGACAAGTTATTAAGAGATACAAGCTGCAATATGTGTACTTAATTAGTCAAATCAAATTTGCATCACCAATCTCAAAAAGTATATGTGTAGGGTTGTTTAAAATTGGTGCATTATAATGTTGGGATTTGTGCCGGGTGTAACGCTTCAAACCCCCACACAAAAGGAAATAGCTTCTGAAGCTGTTTCTCCATCGAGATATTTTGCACCGCATCCTGTCGACATTAATGTGGGGCTGTACAACATGTTTGTTTATACAGACATTATAGCTTATCAAACCGTAGGGGATAGTTATGTACCTCTTTTGAGAATTGTACATATGGCCGGACCAAACGACCAGATGATCACAAGGACTTACGACAAGCCTCATTAAATACCCCTCTCTAAATCACATATCAAAACATTCCATAAAATACTTGCTTATACCAGGAAACATCTGTCTTGCCATGAGGAACGCCTGATTTTTAATAAAATCAGTACCTCAATATTATTGCTAGCATCATTCATAAAATCTTCAATAATTACCAGATTATTTTGTAGGTACAGGTGACAAAGATTCATCTCATAGAGAAACAGGCAAACCAACAAAATTGAGGGGAAATCACCATACAATGGTTGCCAAAATTAATAAATATAAACAATGTTTTCAATCTTTTTAGAAATTAGTTTGTCTGCATTTTCAATCAAAAGTTTTACAAAAAAAGCTGTTTAATAGCCCTGACTAAAAGGATGTTGCAGTCTAAAATCAAAACCAGTAACTCGACAGTTTCAATAGCCATAGAGCTGAGTTTTAAAATCTTGGACAACTCCGTTTTGTGTACAGCACCTGTAGACGTTTTTCAACTGAGGTGTCTGTTTGTTATTATATTTTGTGTTCTTTTGTCATTACCGTCATGACCCACAAACTGTTGAACCAAATCTACAAGGGTGTCATACCTGACAACCGCTGCATTTCTGCCATTTAGTGTGATTCCCTTACATTTCAGCTGGGTCTCGTTGTGCAGTCAGTGTCCGATACGCATAGCATTTTGGCCCACCTGACACAAACTCTGTGACGTAATCATCCTATCCGGTGTCACCATTAATCTTATCAATAAGGTCCCCCAAAAAATGGCCCAGTTCTGGGTTCCAGTCTCCCTCCTTGGACACAAACAACACAATATCTGTATCAGAACAGATGCACCTCTCCCCTAGCTTGTCCATTAAATCATACAACATGAGCCTAGCGTATGCCGTCACCATGTTTATGATGTTTATGTCTTTTGTTTTAGATATTTGTGCATATGCATAGCGCCACCTGATCAGACACAAATGCAAATTGTTTAACATCATACTGATCGCTGAACGTGTAGCGAGCGAACTGTTCAGGGTCTGTTAATAATTCACGGGAGTAGATTCTCTTGCATTGAAAAACGACCCCACAAAGAGTTGAGCAGCAGTTTGTTGATGCTACGCACAGCCTTGTTATTTTCTCTGGGTTTAACTGGATCCCCTCTTTTTCAATGTAATCTTGAATGTAGTTAGCCTTTGTCTCATCATCTTTAGCAAAACTGGGGTAGCCTGAAACCTCCCGTTTTTGCTGCAGAAACCTTTTTACATACTTTTAAACGGTGAGTCAATTTTGGCAATGACGTAACCTTTTTCAATGACCTTCTGTAGCTCATAACTGACCCATACTCCTGGGAGAGCCCTCTCAGAAGCGTTGTGATTACAAAAGCTGGTCTGATTTTGGGTCTCAGCACATGTCCGACACAGAGGAAAGCGTTTTGTGAAGCTGTATATAATATATATATAAAAGCTTAAAGTATCAAACCAAAGTATATCAATTGCACATTGACAATTGCCAATAATTCCCAACATTTAGGCTAAGCTGATACAAACAACAAAAATCAAGAAGACCCAAGGTTACCTGCTTATGCCTTTCTTTGAATGTAGTCTCAGAGGAGGTGAATCTCTAAGCACATGCCATGTCATACACATTACATTACTCACAGAGAACATACTGTATGCACTCACCAACCCTGACAGTTACATAGCACTAGTGTCAAAATACATTTCTGAAAGAAAGAAAGAGAAAGAAAGAAAGAAAGAAAGAAAGAAAGCAAGCAAGCAAAAAAACTAAGGGAGGAACAACTAAAGAAGGAAAGTGTATGAGAGAGAGACATAGGGATCATCTTCTTTCATTCAGACCTATTTTCATATTGAACTACTCAACTAACTTAGAGATCTCATTGTCCACTCTGCTACACTTTTCTATCTTTGAAAATTGTGACATTAATAATTTTAACAAATGAAATTAAAACAACTCAGCTGTATCTCATTTGTGTACAATGTAGCCTACTATAAAGAGTTTTTAGCGTGTCAAAGTTAATTCGCGCATCACTTACATACTGTATTTTTCACATAAGGAATTATTATGCCTGATCAAACAACACAGATCAATCAACAACATGCCTACATCAGACGCAATAGACACTACAATAAAATGGAAATTAATCACCCATATATAAAGTTGTTCCTGCTTACCAGGCAGATAAGCTAACCTACAACTTATTATACCAATTACCTGGCAGCTAGGAATATTATTATAACATCACAGACCAAAATATGTGTCACACCATGTACATTATTGATCAGTAATCATTGTTAATCATTATTCATCATGCGTGCCACAAATTATACATTTTTGACTACAGTACTTGTTTTACTGTGTAGCCACTGATCTCTCCTAATAGCCGCTAGCCAACGGTCACTTCTCTCTTTATACGAGGGGAAACAATTACATGTATTCACTCTATTCCAACATAGTTATTACAACTGATGGCATAACATATGACAGGCAGATAGCCTAGCAACTCACAACGATGGGAACAGCTGGTCTCAAGCACTAAACACAGTTTTTAAGATTTGGAAAGCGACCTGAAACGCTAAATACTACAGAGATAGCGCCATCTACTTACCAGTAGAGATAATTGCCACATATATAAGTGAATGAAACTGAATGAGCATTCAAAATGAATGTAAGTCAATGAACACCGTCCCCCCCAAAAGGTCCTCCTTATGGACAAACCAACATATAGAAGCTG
Organism: Acanthochaenus luetkenii; assembly: GCA_900312575.1. Lineage (NCBI taxonomy): Eukaryota > Metazoa > Chordata > Actinopteri > Beryciformes > Stephanoberycidae > Acanthochaenus > Acanthochaenus luetkenii. Next base: position 415 of record OMOT01025286.1, on the reverse strand, counting down.
CAGGGACGTGCGGTCAGGGGAGGCAGGTGAGGCAGAGCCTCACCTGTCATCATGACAAGTAAAAATAATAATAATGATAACATAAAATGACAATTTTATTATTTATTTATTTTTATGTATGATTAATTTCGAATCTTTTTATAGTCAAAATCGCTGAAGTTGCGTATTTCCTGTTACAGGGGTGAAACGCGAGGTGAGGCAGCAACGAGCCGAGCTTCACCTCTGAATGCGCAATCCATATCAAACTGGGTTGACACATGCAATTTGGCCCGTGCCTGTTGCCGTATCTCTGCATTTCGCCAATATAATGTTTGCAGATACGCATAAATACCCGGATTTTCCACAGTCTGGCAAATGTCTTTAACCATTAAAGATTAATGTTCGTAAGTGACATAATTAGGTCTGCTGATGGGAC
>OMOT01025282.1:0-13021 GCA_900312575.1 Acanthochaenus luetkenii | reverse complement strand
GAGTTTCACCACACGTTTCCACTTGGCTCCACTCCCTCAAGGCAATGAAGCTTTGTGTGTCCACCTCCTCAAATTCTAATTTCCCCATTACCAGCTTCTTGTTTGTTTGCATGCACTGGAAAGTTAATTTGCACTGTCTGTCTGTCTCTGTGTATGTGTGTGTGTGTGTGTGTGTGTGTGTATACCTGTTCGATCATGTTGCGAAACTTCCTCTGCTGACTCTTTAACATGTCGTCAAAGTGATGAATCTTCTCCTTCAGGATGGCCAGCTCTTTCTCCAGCTCTTCAACCCTGCACACACACACACACACACACATACATGTATATACAGTATAAAGCTTTGGTTCACTTGGGCTTCACTTGGGCCAATGATTGAGCTTTGGGTCCTCACAGGGGGTCTCCTCTCACCTCTGCTCCCCCTGCCCTCGCTCCTTCTCTGCTTTAAGCTGCAGCAGCTCCGCCTCGCCTGCGGCCATCTTGTCTTTGAGAATGGCGCTCTCGATCTCCATGCTTCCCAGCAGCCTCTGCAGCTCCTCCGCCTGCTGACCTCTCTCCTCCGACCGCCCCTCCGCCTTGTGCAGCCGCTCAGTCTGCTCGTCCAGACGACGACGGTACTCGCTGCTCTCCGCCTGCGCGGGGAGCCATAGAGTAAGGATAGCTCTGGGCTTTCCTACGGCATCGGGTAGCGATATAGGCTATTTAGTTGATGATGTGTGAGATACACTATTTCCTCTCATCAGCGTTTACTGTTCACTGCATATGTTAGAAAGTGAGATTTCCGTCTAGTAATATTTTCTTGGGTTCTTTAGTTTGAGTATGTACAGTTTCTTTGCTGATCATAAGCAATTAAAATGAATCATTGAGGATGAGTCAGAGCTCAAATTAAATGGTTCTACATGTAGGCCAGTCGTATCAATCAAACCGGTCAGTCTGTGCCACTAACGCAACAATGAGCGTGCAGTAGTAGCCCAGAAGTATAGAATGTAAGAGCTAAATCTATTATATAATACAGCACAGTTCTGCCATCTTGCCTCAGGCACAAATGGCCTCACATGTTGGCAATGTTCCTAGATGACCTGATATAGATGAATGTGGAGCAAAGACCTCAACAGTGGAAATCCAGACATAATATGGACAGAACGAGGACGGAACGGGAACAGGACGGCAGCGTAAGAGTGAGTCATAACCGAAGACAGGAGGTCTGATCTCGCAAGACACACCTGCAGTCTGTCCCTCTCTTCTTGGTGCCTCTTCTCCGACTCCTGCAGCTGCGCATACAGGCGCTTGGTCGCCTCCCGGAGCCTCAAACTCTCCTCCCGATCGTCTCCGACCTGAGCGGACAGACAGAGAGTGACATGCTCAATTAAGTTTCAGCTGGCAGACTGCCTGAACCCGAGGACAAGGCGGAACTAACACAAACAGAAAGGCAGGCTGCCGAGAGGCCATTTGCTAGGGGAGTATGTAATTGAAAGTCATCAAGCCTGAGGTAACAGGGGACGTCGGTTAAATTGTCCCAGGTGTAATCTCTTATCTTGGGGCTGTCTTTTGGGTGGACACAATAATTACTTCCCCGCTATAGGTCAAACGGTGGACTTTGCATTGTTGTATAATTTGACACCACTTGGAATGGAGGGCAGCGTAACTTGGACTTGTATTACCGACATACCACACACACACACACACAGGTCACTGGGTGCGGATAGCCACAACACACACGGCTCCCATAGATGGTATCCCTGTCAGTGTGTCTGAGTGTGTTAGTCAGTATGTGAGTGAACACTGGAAGCTGTGTGTGATGAGTTCTGTTATCAGCGTCTGTCTGAGGGTCTGCAGACCGTCGGCTGGCACGCGTGGGAAAGAACTGGAGCGCCAGACATTTTCCCATTGTGAACGTTACGCCTATCATTTGAATACATTCAAACTAGGGGCACGACCCAACCATTTCCCACGAAGCACGATGAAACCGCGGAATAATCATAAACCACATGCATGAAAGCCACATCAAATACTCTAGATCAGAAGGCTGATTTGTGAGCGGTAGCTTACACGGTCCTCTGACTCAGCCCGAACAGCGTTGCCATTGGTGACAGTCGGTTGGTTGCTAGGCACGGTGACTCTGTAGCCATTGGCGGGACACTGGGAAAGAGAGTGGCGGCTGGTTAGTGGAGTTAGTGCGGTATTGGTCCTGGCGCCTTTAGAATATGGACCAGAATACGCTCAGCATGGCATCTTTAACTGCAGATTAGAGGCTGAGTACCTTGTTGTTGTTATTGTTCTGCCTGGCTGCCATCCGCTCTCTCAGAGTCTTCAGACAGTACCTCACCTATTGGGCCAATCGCATTATAAACATGTGATGTCACTCAGAAGGGTCATAATACACACACACACACAGACACACACACAGACACGCATAAAAGCACACACATATACAAAAACATGAAAATGCTGAGCACGTACACACACACAGATAATTTCTACCCAGTTAATGTTCACGCCCTGCTAATGTGTCTCAGCTCTTGACAGTCGCACACTGACCTCCTGTATCTGCGACGCCTCGTCCGTCAGCATCTTGAGACTCTCCCGGCGGTTCTCCTCTTTCTGTTGACGTGCCTCGAGGTAAACCTGGAAGACACAACACCGCGGGGAGGATTAGGTTAGGTAGCAGAGGTGAGCACATGCATGCAGGAAGGCTCGTGCATACACACAACTATATACAAAAGCATATAAAAACACAAAAACATGCTCACACACAAACACACACACACACACACACCTTGATGACTTCTACTTTTTCCTCTGTGGGTGTGATGAGATCAAGCTGCTCCTCACCGGGTTTCTGTGGCAGTTCTATCGCTATGCTGCTTTCCTACATTCAGTAAAATGAAGAAAGATGAAGGAAGAAAGTTGAGTAATAAAAACATGCTGTATATTACACAACAGTACATTACGGCATTTAGCAGACGCTTTTATCCTCATCATCATACCGTTGACGGAGGCAGCCATGCAAGGCGCCAATCTGCTAAACGGAAGCAATTTAGGGTTAAGTGTCTTGCTCAAGGACACTACGACAGATTTTTGTTTTTTTCCTGGGAGGAGCTGGACTCGAACCTTCAACCTTGTGGTTGCTGGGCGGGAACTCCGCCGCCCCCCAACATCCAAATCTTTCAGCGAGTAAAGAGTAAATGTTCCATTCTTGTGGACAATGCTTTCTTTAATTCCGTAAACGATATGACATAAATTATAAATGATTTGTCCCCTTTGATTATGTACCTTACTGCTGTGCTGTTCTGAGGTCTGTGCTGACCGATCGTGGTCTTGCAGAGTGAGTCTGAAATCCGTCTCGCATCCGTCCTGAAATGAAAGACGAGAGGACAAGTGGAACGAGAGGACAACGCGAGCTGCGGGGATTATGAGGGAAAGCAAGGCTGAACCAATAGAGAGAGGGAGTGGGCTTGGTGGAGGGAGGGACAAAATGGACATTGCGAGTGAGAGAAAGATGAGAGCGGAGCAAAGAGAGGGCTAGTGTGCGCCATGAAACCGCCCTAAAGCTCCTCAGTGAACGACCACACGGTTAGGCTGTGACCTTTTGACTGGTCTCTATGGGCAACAAACATTGAGGGGTGGTTTCCATTGCGTCCCTGGGCCAAGTCTGGTGGTTTGACCAAACAGTCCATTTAGTGACTGGAGAAGTGAAACCAGTCCAGTAGCGCCAAACATACCAACACTAACACATCTGTGGCTGCTGGGTCACTCTCAGCAGCACAACCACGTCCCCATAGCAACATAAACAGATAATACGAGAAATGTCAGTTGTGTATGATTTGACAACTTTATTTTGAAAAATGAGTCTGGGTTATCTTTATTTGTGTGTGTGTCTGTGTGTCTCTCAGTGAACGAGTGACACAGGTAGAGGACGAGAGATAAAGTTGTTTCAAATAGACGTTGTGCACTTGTTGTTTCACCAGCACCGTCTTGATATTACATATTTTTTCTTATTATTATTCTATGTGGTCATCCTTGGATGCTTACTAAAGTATAATGTCATTTATTTGTTGATCATAGGCTATTGTCTCAAGAAGGCCTGCAAGTGTACCTGGTGGAATGCCCTGAAGTGAAATTCCCTTGGCATCCACAGTATGTTCTAAATGTGTTTTACTAAATATTTTTCTTTTACGTAACAAAGTATTTGACATTCAAACACTCCTCAAGGTAAACAAACGCCATCTTGCTTTGAATAGAAATAATCCTCCTTGCCAACACCCATTGAAGTAACCGAGTTAAGGCTCTAGACAAACTGTGTTGCTGCTCCTCTGAATGGGCAAAGAAAACAAGTCATTGTGTCTCTTCCACGAATGGAATACAGGTCAATACAGGTGGGCTAGCAATGTTATGTAACGTTGTTGTCATTGGCACTCTTTTTATCCTATCACCGGCCTGAATTATGCTTAATTAATCCCTACCTCTGTGTGTCGTTGTGTGTGTGTATGTGCTCATACAATTACTTTCGTATGAAGTTTGAAGAGTAAATAGTGGGCTCCACCCTACATGAGGCGAAGACATAATTGATATAATCGCTCCATATTCACGAAGGTTGCCAAATAATTGGTTTTCCCTGCATGTGCTGTCATCAGTGGCCTTGATTAAACTTTCTGTGGGCATCATTGTTACATAATAGCTATCAGATATGTACCAAAAGCCAAAAGCAACACCAACACGAACCGTTCGCCACTGGTTTGAACTATAAAGTACTGACCTCTATTAACCTCTTTGTTGAGGTACTCTAGGTCCATACCAGAGGTATCATCAGAGAACCGCCCATCAGATTATTATGATACGTGATAATAAAACCATACATACTCAGTGGATGGAATTCAAAACCTTTCAAACTTTTAAGCGTTCATTCAAGGACTCTTGTTTCCACTTTCATGGACTTGATACTTGATAAAAGAGGGCAGATATGCTAAAACCGGGGCAGAGAAGCTTCTGAGTGACCTAAATCTAATATCCCAAAATTTTCTCATATTGAAAATGACTATGGTGTAGTAACATTTTACAGTTAGTACTAATCTGCACTGGTACTTCACTGAAACTTCACTCACAAATGTTTTTTTTCCGTGACAGGCTTTTTTATGTTCACCCAGAGGTGTTTTTACAAGTTTCACAGGCAGGTGTGATTCCTCCACGGCACATAAAATGAAACAGAAACAGTTGTTTTCCCCCTATTTTAAATCACACAAAGGAACGTTTAGATTCAGGCCCTTGTCCTATAAGCCAGTAGCTTCATCTCTATTTATAACATCACGTGTTTTCATCTAATTAGCCTAACTTCCACAATTACGCTGCTCGCACGATGTACAAACTGTACACGTAAAATAACCACACACACCTCTCACTGCTCTCCGTGAGAATGACACCTGTGGTTACAGTGCAGGAATGATAAAGAGCTGATGACACGTTCTCTACATACCACACAGCCTGTTGTCAGCTATAACTGAGAAGGCTGCTCAAGCAACACACCTATAATTACACTTCAACAGTATGCTAATTATATTGTAACACCACATACATACCTGTAATTCAATATTCGTTTTTCAGAACTACTGTTAGTCAAGAAAATTATCCATTCAAATAAGAAATATTCATATATCCGAGTATGTAAAAATAGGCTGAATCAAAGACTATATTCCTATAGAAAGCATCCTAATAGCAGATACTTTGACCCAGAAGTAGACATTTGGCAGCTATTCTTGACAGCGGTTTATAAATCTCGTTGCATACTTGATTCCTGGAGCACCAATCAATAAACTCCAGTCAATCACTCCCTCTTTTTCCCGGGGAAGGCCTAAACCACATCCTGCTACCACGTAACACCATGACAGGGCAGAACTTCCTGGGACAACGTCAGTGGCTTGTCTGCACAGGCGCACACCTTCATCAGAAGGATCGTCTAAGATCTCATCAATTCAAGACAGAGGGAAGGAGCCGTTCAGCACACAGTGGGTGTGTGCATATGTGTTACTGTGTGTGTGTGCGTATGTGTTACATGTGTTATATGTAAACGGTTTTAACGAGTGTGTATGCCTACCATAATATGGTATGTGTGCACAAATTATTTATGGACCTAAAGGAACAGAGAAGAGCAAAACATTAGGGCAACCGTGTCTCTGTTTTGCATGTCAACCACCGGCTAAATGGTTTTGCTTCAACGACAATCCTTTGTGTGTCAGAGCGAGGCCTGAAAACCATCAGAGCTGAGGCTGTGACAGGCGGGCCAACATATCGCTCTGTGATCTGAGGGAGCGGCAGCCTGAGGGCTTCTCTCTTCCAGAAACACAAGGAGGAGAGAGACACACCCTGGGAGGTGCTCACACAGAGACACAATGTTCTCCGCCTTCACCGCACGCTATTCCGCTGGGTCTCAAAAACATTTAGGCATTTGTCTGACGCTCTTATCCAAAGTGACTTATAATAAGTGCAACAGTAGAATAAGCTTGAAGTAATAATCTGCAACTTTTTCATATCAATAAATATCTGTTTTGGTAAAATGCATGCAATTGGAGGAATATTTCAAATGACCCACATAAAGACATGAGCATGTCTTGAGGTTGTACTGTCAATTCACCTCAGCTTAGAACTTCTTCACCTTTGTTCTAAACCATATCTGTTCTCTGCCATGTGGACATGTGGAAACTCATACTCGTATAATGTGTATATACATATATATATATATATGTGATCAGTCCTTTTATCTAGTAAACATCTGGCTCCAGTGGTGAGGCGAAGAGGTAGAGACACATAGAGGAACATTTCATTTCCATTTCTATGGTGTTTCCCATCTTGGAGGAATGACCTCACATTGACATGTAGAACACAGGGGAAGACAAAGGCAGCAAGCTGAGCGTTAAGTTAATCTATGAAGTCATTTCAAAATGTAGTCACCTTCCAGATTCTGCGAATCTGATGAGAATGGCTTTAGTTACAAAAACAATAACAATAATTTAGTTTTTTAACTGATTGATTCTACTTCCAAAGTATGAATCAACCTTAATTAGATCCTTATATGTCTGATAACATTAAAAGCCAAAACTACAGATAATTGTTCCACGTTTTGCATAACAAAATGGAGACAGCATTCTACTGAAGAAACCAAGAAATCCAATACAAAGTAAACCCTTACGCTGCCATTGTGTATAAATGTGACAGTAATTGTAAAAGAATCATCTGTTCAGCTGCACGTTATTAATTTACATGCAGACGTTGCATATAATCTGTATCTGTCTTGCTACCAAGCCAAACACTGCTTAAGATATGGAATCAATGTGAATGTTTATGGCAAAACAACATTTAATAGTTTGCCATGTTTGATGGCCAGTAACCACGGAGATCTGTGTTTTCCATAAACAACGAGGTATGGGGGGTCACAACAGTCCAAACCTCTGATCTTAGCGTCTACAGGTTCTGCCAGTTCCGCCTAGGTCACAGACATCAGTTGGACCCAAACCTCTTGCCTCCACTCTGTGCTGCACCTCACTCATCTGACTACACATGAAATAAAAGCGTCTCATGATTGGTATTTTGCAACAAAGTCTCCCGATTTCATTTTCACGACATCTATCGGCACTAAAGAGACACAGATGTAGTGTTTCAAAAAACAAGCCGGTAAATAATCTGCCACTGGAGGTAACTCAGCTCTCTTTTCACGGGTCAGCTCTTTGGCTGAGCAGCAGCAGCCGCCGTCCCTGAGAGGGTGTCTGCTTTCTGTCCCCAGTGTCCCCAGTGTCCCACTCTCGTCATGTGACACAATGGAGTCCTGGGCAGCAGGACGTGGTGCTGTGGCTAGTGCGCACATTCCGCACACCCTCCATGGCTCTATGACTGATTGACTGATGCGCTTGATTAATCCCCGGAGAGGGAAACTCAGTTAGCCTCCATGCGCACAACAACACACACCAATAATAATAATGACGTATTCAGTAGAGACAAACATTGCACTCATCCAATTCAAGACGTGATTAACTGCGGAGGAGTGCAGCTCAAAACCGGCGCACGTTTACGGTTTTGGAGGTAACATCATCGCCATAAGCAGAGTACAAAATAATAGAGCGGACTGCAAAGGAATAGAGTGGAGTAGAGTAGATTAGATTAGAGATTAGATTAGGGTTTAGAGTAGGTAGAGTAGAGAACCCTAGATCTGTAATATATCTGAGGGACAGTTCATAAACAGCAGCAACAACAGAGCAACAACAATAGTCAACACATCATCTATATGCGACTATACCTGCAGTCAATATCGAAACGCCCCAGACTGTAAATCCCTTCATGACTCATGTTTCCTGATTCGGAGGTGACATCACTGCTTCCACGGCGTCCTCGTACCGGTAGCGACCACCCACAATCAATACCAGTACAACCAATCCCCGTTGTGGAGTCATAAACTCCTCCATGACTGCTGTTTTATTGATTCGGAGGTGACATCACTGCTGCGACCAGCTGTCCAGGCTGACTGATACCATAAGTGACCAACTTCAGTGCTCCAGACAACGGCAAGTCCCAAACTGACTTCATTATGAACACGTCTCTTCTGAGTAATACCTACAGCATGTGTCACCACGGCAACAAAAACCCTGTCACTTTTAACAGGTGACACAACTGACAAATGGGAGGGAGGTGTCCCTAAATACGTTTCACGGTTGCCCTCGGTTTGTGCGCCAGTGTTCTGTTAAAGAGTAAAGCGTTATCAGGATCAACTCACGAAAAAGAACTTGGATTGAGCAAAACGACGACGTTACCCTGGAATATTAACCCATTCAAAGCTAATGAATGAATCATGTCAAGGCACCAAAAAAACGTTCATTTAAATATCTCTCCTTGTGTTCAACTTGCTACATAATGTGTCTGTATGACAACGTCACTACGACGACACGACCAAATACTGAATCGTGGAGATGAACATATTCGCTGTACTTCATAAGCGGACAAAACAACAACCACCACACACGGCAGACTCCACAGACACAAAAGCGAGCGATCCCTTCGATACTTACCTGGGCAGAGGAACATGTCCGTGACTCTTCCCGATGATGAGCAGGGTGATGTGATCGGGACTGTCTCTGTCTCTCTGTGTGTGTGTGTGTGTGTGACTAAGTGCGTGTGAAGCCACGGCTGTCTCGCCTTACATGGTTGGGTGAGGCTGCACCAGCTGCCCAACCCTTTTTAACCCCAGACTGTTCTCCAGTCGGAGCCACCAGTTCAAGGAGGCACACCGCTACTCTCCTCCCCTGCAGGACTGCAAGGTCAAGTACACAATCTCAACACTCGAGTGCATCCTGAAAGGCATTTCACCGTCTCCTATGTGCAGATATAACATATATACCTCAGCGGGGACAATGACTCGCCATTAAATATAACTCTGGAATGGGGGGAGGCTTCATTTGCTCCCCACATGGTGACGGTGGTTGGTAGTGGCACCATGAGGAATGTGTGGTGAGTTATGTAAGAGTGATTAATGAAGCGTCTTCACTGGCATGGTGAGGTGTGCAGTGTAAACAGGACTGTGCAAACAGAAGTCAAATGTCCAAATATGTGCATGTTGTTTGTGTATGTGTGTGTGTGTGTGTGTGTGTGTGTGCCCATGTGTCTTTATCTGATTATTTTCCACTACATGAATATTCATACATGAAACTTCTGAACTGAGTCTACTAGTCTTTTATTCGTTACGTTTATCTATATTATATTTCCAATGTATGACACTACACCTCACACGTGGCCTTAATGACCTGCTTTTTCTGTTTGTATATATTTATCCTTGCTTACCCTGTGCACACACACACACACACCATTTAACAATCTCCATGTCACGTACACATCAGGCTGAAAGTGGATCTATCTTACGTAGCCCCATATATATAGTGTGTGGAAAACACATATAACAATACAGCTAAGCTATTTTAATAATATCCTGACCTGCACCATTCCAGCATAATTGCTCTGCTACATTCCCACGCTGCAGGAAAACACAAACAACAAATTAAATGTCACTTTTCAAGATCAAGATCAAGATCAAGACAAAAAGCAATGGATCCCCTAAATGTGTTTAAGTGTAAAGATCCAAAGATCCAAAATATGAAGCCATGGGGTTTGCAGAACCGGATGCAAACTGCGAGGTGACCGGACGCACGACTGGGACACAATCATAACCAGTGACTAGTCAAGTCAAGTCAAGTTTATTTGCGTAGCCCTTAATGGCCGTTAAACGACCCCCAAACCGCGCGCAGCCCCTCAACTGAGTACAAGGAAAAACTCCCACGAAAACCTTCTAATCATTTACACTTTTCTTAGCTGCCTTCTATCAAAGCTGGCAGCAGAGCCAGGAATCCTCAGCCAAACATGATTGCATAAGTTTGGGCATGACTAGGTATTTCTCCTGCTCCTGCCAGAAATCTGTATTCCAATGTGTTCATTGCCGCCACCATTCCTTAACCACATTATGACAGCAAGCAACACAAAGAAACGGAACGACGTAATCCAATGAATGACCTACACCGTCACGTTTTGATAACGAGTTGCCTTATAGTCAACCAATCATTTGAATCATTCCCATAAAAAAAAAACATCACACATCACGGTACAGTATTTGGGTACGAGTACGTGTATAACAACACTATGCAACACGCTGTGAAAAGACCAGCTTTTAACACTAACTGTGTCACACAGAGGGAAAAGGAGCAACCTGATACGTGCTTCTGAAATGAGATGTATTGGCCGGAAACCATTCTTCTGCTCCTATGGAACAGAGGCGCATTATTCATGCTTATGGACACACGCACATGTGTTTATCTGTATATGCTCTATATCTGGCCCCCAGTAAAAAGAGACTTCCTCAAAAGAGCCAGCACAACACGTTTTATTGAGTTCTTTGGAACGCACGGCACGGAGAACACTGTAAATTCTAAATTCCCGAGTGACAGGTCAATGGCCGTCTCGTTCTGCAACAAGAGATTTACTGTTATCAGACTTTTAAAAGAAATCCGGCACTGAGGTGTAATTATTTAACTCGTTTGTAATTATTTCACTAAGTTGGAAGCGAGGCAGAACGCTCCACTTGGAACGCTCCACTCTCAAGCTCTCACTCCCAGCAAAGAACCTTCGTGAACCAAGTTGAGTTTTGGTGTGAAATCGTCGAACCCCATTTTGACGTGAAAGGTTAAATGACTTGCTAGAATGTTGCTTGTTGGGGTTTATTTTTCCGATGAAAGCGTCACGTTTCACCTGATCTGCTGTGAACGACGACACACTATCCAATTCTTCAAAGGAGGCAAGGCCGGTTAAAGTCCCAGTGAAAGTGACATGGATAGAGTCATTGTTTGAGGGGAAAGTTAATGATAAGCACGAGTGACGTTCTCTTATGTAATGTAAGAGGAACATGTGCCGCAGATCCTGGCTCTGGTTGAACCGTTTGGAGTATTTCTAATGATTGTATGATATCACATGACGAAACATGCAACAGTTATTGTGTACAAATACTAGCCATTTAATTCATAGGCAGTTTTATTTGACCACTTTGTGAGGATCGGGGATGTGGTGACCAGTACACCCGCCGAAGCTGTTTTATTTGTCATGTAGTCCAGGTAAATATGAGTTCAGCCACCATGTCAGAATATTAGAAATCTCCATACATTCACAGTATCCATTATAGTTAATAGCATCAGGTCGACATAGTCTGATAGGGCTTTTGAAGAAAATACAAGCTAATGCTATATGATTGTAGTGGCTGTTTGTCATGGGGTGATCACGGAGTTCCTTTAGCTATTTGCACCACTCTTACCTGTTGTTCTCCTGTTCGTATACCTTCCTTCGTCCCACTGTAATTGAGATTTGATGTGTTGTTGTTGTTGTTGTTGTTTTCTTCATTTCTTCTCACGCGTTTCTAATGTAAAGCGTCTTTGAGTATTGAGAAAAGCACTATACAAATAAAACGTATTATTATTATTATTATTATTATTATTATTATTTACACACTGGTGAGAATCAAACCTACCCATCTGGTTTAGGTAGATAAACCTCATATAATATCCTATAGTGATATTATATAGGAGATTTTAAAAAATACCACAAACGTTACTATAGTCTCGCCATGTATCGCCACAGGTGCAGTTATATACAAAGTCTTACAGAAATGTGACGTCATATTCCTGTGAATATAACAGCGACACCGTAACGTAACGGACGACGACACCGTAACGTAACGGACGACGACACCAATGTTAGAGACCTTTCGTCAATGGGACACTCACGCTCCTGCTGCTGTGCGCCTCTCCGACACGTTCCGCAGTCCGCGCAACGCCGCCGCTCATCTTCTTCTCGGGGAACGTTCGGGAAAGTGGAGCGAAGAAGAAGAAGTAGAAGAAGAAGAGGAGGAGGAGGAACACGTGAGACCTGGGACGCTTTCCGGGTTGACGCTTCCCGCACCTGGAGGCTGTCCCTCGGTCTCTCGTCCTCTACCTGGCTGCGCTTCGTTTAAACGGAACGTGGAGTCGTAAACCAGAGTGTCGGAAACACACGGACGACTTTAGAGGGTTGCAGAGATATTGTTGAATTTTGGGTATATTTTGTTTATATTCTTGTTTTGATTATTCGTGCTGATATAATAAAATTATATCAAAAGGGGGATATCAAAAAATCTCCTATCTGGTTGTGCTGCATCTCAAAGTCAGTAGCCACTTGCAGTCTGACCTGCTAAGCTGGCTGCAACTAACAGTTGTGACACAATACAGAAGATAACGTTCCTACCTCATTTATATGACATGATAGAATCATGTCAAAAGGGGGAATGTTATAATTGGCTTTATATTGAAACATCATGTATACTTATTCTGTGTTTTTCTTTATGTTGAAACATCATGTATACTTATTCTGTGTTTTTCTTTTAAATATCATGTATGCCTATTCTGCATTTTTCACTGAGACAAAGCTCCTGTTTTTGTACTTTCCACTGAGTTCTTATCACACAAAGAATGTCCTT
>OMOT01025280.1:0-11873 GCA_900312575.1 Acanthochaenus luetkenii | reverse complement strand
GTAGGGGTCATTCAATGCTTTTGCTCTGGCCCATTGCCTCAGGATCGGTGCTCCATTGTGGGCACAATACAGGGCTTTGCACCGAATACACACTGAACCACCCACCCACCCACACACACACACACACACACACACACACACACACACACACACACACACACACACACACAAATCGAGAGCGAGCAGTTTAATTTGTTTAGCCTTTTACCTACTTTTCTACCTAGTTTTCCTCTCACTGTCTGTGGCCATTTTGAGAGCAGCAGCTGACACATATGGTGAGCTAATATAGCTGCACTATAAATAGCCCAGCACCGCTGCTCAATGCTATGTATGAATGCAGGCATGCACATATACAGTACATACTGCATGTGACTGCATGTGTGCGTGCGTGCACATGGACATGTTTGCGTGCAGACGTAAATACACGGTCACACACGTATAAAGTGCTCACACACAAACAAACCCGCACACACACTGCTGTTTTTATTGACGGCAGGCCAAGGAGCAGCGCTGCCACATTCACAGTCTTGAACACAATGAGCAGCATTGGACTTATATTCATCGAACAGCACTGGAATCAGCACCATTTCTCCAAATCCTTCAAATTCCTCCCAAATTCCTCCTCGGTCAGTCGCTGTATCGGCCCATTATTGGAGGCTTGGCCCCTCCGCACCGCACACAGCCGTGGCTTTGAAGGACACTGAGGCCCTTTGAATGCCTATTGACAAGCAGCGACTCTGGGTTAGGGTGAGAGGCCTCGCCGCTGTATCGTCTAGCAAGTTTCCCTTTTTAATCTGTATCGATGTCTTTGGTTGCTCTATATGTTGTTATGATGAACATGATTTTTACATCAATTTGAATGGAGTTGCCAACATGTTGATTCGCTGTATTGAGGCTTTTACGTGGTTCAATTAAAAAAAATCCAATGAAATTATAGCCCAAAACTCACTCACTGATTCAACAGCAAACATTCACGCAGTCTTGATATAAGAGCGTGCAAAGCTCCTGGAATATGAGCGCTTACAGGAAGAGGCGGCGCTGTGCGAGCACGGCATCTTCGGTCCAAACTGCAGTTCTTCCAGGGAGAAGTGAAACAAGGAAGTGACGGCCACATTTTGCTTGTGTTATTATTGCAAGTGTCCCCGTTTAGATTCAGTTCAAAGTTTGGAGCTGCTGCAACGTCTTTCAAATGTCTTTCAGACCCGTTTTTCTACGATTGCCAAGATTTGGAGGTCCTGCCAAGGTGTTTAGCTGTGCACGGCTATCGAAGCACGCCCCCGCTTGTCTGTGATACGTCGGAGCAATTTGACTTTCAACGAAAGATGGCACCTTCTCTTAGGGCGGTTTCACACTACGGACCCGGGGTCGTTTCCGCATACATGCGCGACAAAGTAGGAAGGCAGGCGAGAGGGTCTTCCTGCCGTATCGGAGTGTTGCTCTCATCCCTCAAGTGTGCTCGGGAACGGAACAACATCGGTAGTGTGAAAGCTGTGTGTGTGTGTGAGGACCCCCCCGTTCTCGGGGACGGGGCGGAGGCAACCGTTCTTAATTTGGAAAACGACCTTAGGCAACCAAAAGAATGTGCGCCATGGCAGCATCTTTATTATGCAGTATGGCAGCTCGTCACGTGGCTATGTGGTTGCCTTGGTTTCGCTTTCATATATTGAAAGTCATTTTGTTTGGGGAAAGCAAACATGTCACTCAGTGTAATGAAAACCTGTATGTCACCTCCCTTGCTGCTGTCTACACGGGGTTGGCCACCAAGGACAGGTTCCAAAATTATTCTAAATGTGGAACTGATCAAAATGCTGCTCTCAATTCTGCTTATTTGTTTGTAAGAGAAACAGGATTGTCTTATGACTGCGACGACTTCTTCAGCCTAGGTGTCGAAATTACCACATTTTACTGCAGGGTTGCCGCACTGCTGCAGCGCTGTTGCTCCCAACTCTTAAGTGGAATTGTTTGGAAAATTCCAAATTAGTTCAATTTGTGGCCAATAGACGGTGCAGAGAAAGGTCTGGGCGAGCAGTAGTGTGAAGGATCAGAGCTTTGTGTTACAGAACGCCCGTTCAGTCCTGACAAGCCTTGACGAAGACTACGCTGCAGTGGCTGTTGTAGTACTAGTGGAGGAGAGTCGGAGGATAGATGCAGAATGGGGCTTCCGATGGCTACCACTGTACGCTGTGTGGCAAATCATGCTAATGTCATGTGACCTGGAATCGTGGTTGACTGTGGACTGACTAACTAGCACTTTAAAGTTTGTCTGTGCTTTATAAGGGTGAAAAACAACACTCCTAACTGCAGCGCCTGTAGAAAAGTGAGTTCTGAGTAATGGAGGCAGCGCCTCACTTAAGGTGTGTTTTTGAGGTGTGTGTTCGAGGTGTTTTGTTGAGGTGTTTTTTTGAAGTGTGTTTTTGAGGTGTGTTTTTACACATTGTGGTCTCCCAGTCCTGGCAGCCTGTCACTCTGCCTGCAAAGGTCTTCAAGATGTGTCACTTTTCTTGATCACCTCTCTCGCTCTCTCTCTGTCCAGTAAGTCCCAGTGGGTTCTATCAAGGGGTCTCTGTACTGTAGATTTGGTGTTGGACCCTGTCTGTCCTACCTTGTTAGGCATATGATTGACAGTCTTATCTTCCCACTGCGCGTGTGTGTGCGCCACACACACACACACACACACACACACACACATTGTGTTAGAGGCCTCTTGGGTCCCACTCACCACCAGATAAAGGTGTACAATTTTTATAATGCATATGTATTTATGCGAGTGTGTATGAGAGTACATGCATGTATGTGTGTGTGTATGTTCCTTTCCTAAAAGACAGTGTGTGTGTTTCCTAGAGACCTTACCGTCTCAGTGGCTAGGCTGCCCTCCTCTCTTCTCTCAAGTCACTGAGTACCAGGAGAACTCTCCCTCCTCCCTTCCCTCTTTTTACGTCTCTGTCTCTCTCTCTCTCACTCCTGGTCTATGTCTCTCACCCCCTCCCCCTCTCAAGAGTCCAGTGTGGACACAGACACAGAGAAGATCAGACCCCAGCATGACTGGCTGGAGCTGTTTGATGTTTGCTCCCCGCTTCACTGAGCACTCCCTGGAGGCTTTACCAGCTCCCTGTGTGTGTGTGTGTGTGTGTGTGTGTGTGTTCGTGCATAATATAATCCTTGCAGGTGGCTAGCTTCTGAATTCGTCTCCTTGTGTGTGTGTGTGTGAGCACAACATAGTCCTTGCAGCTACCATACAGGTTGACCTCCCCTCTGAATCCATCCGTGTGTGTTTTTATCACCTGCCTCGCAGGCATCAAATCAAAAGTGTGACCTAGCTACTCTCTCTCATTCTCTATGTGTGTGTGTGTGTGTGTGTCATGCACGTGTGTTCACTGATCCAGAACAGAGTCATGAGTGTAGTCCCCCAACACCCACCTCTGTCTTTTTGCCTGACAGATGATATCTTTGTCTCAGAATCTGCTCTTCTATTCTATTGCATTCTATTCACATTTTATTTTTTATTTATTTAACCAGGAAGTCCCTTGAGATAGAATATCTCTTTTACGTGGACCTGGCCAAAAAAGCAGCTTTACAGTCAGTACAGAAAAGTTAAAACAGAGGTTTATACAAAACACAGTATACTTGATAAAAATAGTTATAATACAAGAAAGATTAAACATAGATGTAAAATACAATCTTACAATACATTACAGCATTTAGCAGACGCTTTTATCCAAAGCGACTTACACATTACATTACATTAAGCAACTTACTTGTCATACCGTTGGCGGAGGCAGCCATGCAAGGTACCAACCTGCTCAATGGGAGCAATTCGGGGTTAGGTGTCTTGCTCAAGGACACTACGACAGATTGTTCCCGGGAGGAGCTGGACTCGAACCGCCGACCTTGCAGTTGCGGGGCGGGAACTCTACCTCCTGAGCTACACTCTTCCTCGCACAGTCATAGACAGATCATGCCTATATAAAAACTGCATTATTCATTAACTGTGTCCTGGATAAGTGATTTTAAGTTACTCAGTGGGATAATAACTTCTAACTTTAAGAGGTTTTGAATATTGTTCCAAGACCGTGGTGCGTAGTATGAGAAGGCAGTCTTTCCTAACTCTGAACATGCCTTAGGAACTGTATACAACAACCACCAAGTAGAACGTAGTTTATAGGTACATGTATACAAAAAGCCTACAACGGTAAGGTGGAAGCTTACCTAGTATTAATTTGAAGATAAAAATATACCAATGTTGCTGCCTACGAAGAGATAAAGAGGTCCAGCCTACCATTTGGTATAAGGTACAGTGGTGAGTAAGTGATTTGGTCTTTGTAATGAATCTCAAGAGATCTTTCACAGCCTGTGTTGGGGATGGAACCTCTGTATAGATAACAGTGTCATCTGTGTATAGGTGCACTTTTGCTGATTTGAAGGGGTTCCCTATGTCGTTGATAAAAATGGAAAATGGGGCAGAAGCCAGAATAGAACCTTGAGTTACGCCTCTACTAATCTCAAGGAAACTTGACTGATGACCCTCTGTACTTACACATTGGGTTATATTTGTAATGTAATTCCTGCACCAACCAACAGCTCTATGGCTTAAACCTGTGCTAGAGAGTCTAGTTTGAAGTAACTCATGGTCCACCGAGTCAAAAGCATTAGAAAGATCAATAAACAGCAGCACAGTGTTGCTCTCCCCACCTCTATTCTATTCTATTCTGTTGGATGGTGGGTCATTAAGAGAATAGGAAGCGGAGGAATAAGAGAGAAAAACAAGACATTGGTCATAGGTCGGACTCAAATCCACAACATCATGAATAAATGGTGTTTGCCATGAGCTATTCTATTCTATTCTATTCTATTAAAATGGAGGTTCTCCCTCCCTGCCCCCTCACCCAGTCAAAAGCAGCATCAGATGACATCAGCAGCAAGCTGGCTGATCACAGGCACTTATTATTCCACTCAGGACACACACACACACACACACACTCATGCACATACGTATCCCATTCATCAGCCAGCGTGTATCTTGCCCGGCATGTCAATTTCACCCCTCTCTCCATCGTCTGGATCTGGAGGCATGTTGCAGGGCTCAGCGCAGGAGGTTCAAGCTGATTTATAGAAAGGGAGATGGGACAGACTGTATCCATGCATGATGAACACACTTGATGGAGGTTAGTGATCATGATATATAGCAGGGGGAAAGGACACATGCAGGACAAATGCACACCATATTCAGTAATCATAGTCAGTGGCACTGTGCACCCTGCCAAGGTCTCCACTGCATAAATCAAGGATGACAAGGCATTAGAGTACTCAGATCAATTATTGTAATCGGTTATTAGTTTCTTTTTCGAATTTGAATGTAGTTCATTGTATTTTTCGTTAATTTTGTATTTTTTAAAGAAAATAATCCTGCGGCATGTTTTTGAAGTGGGTAACACAAAACTACTCTAACAAGTAACACTTAAGAAAGATTAACTTTGTAACATAAGTAGTTACTTTTTAAGGTAAGCAACGAAGCAAAGTAACAAATTACTTTTAGAAGTTACTTTCACCAACACTGATGACAAGTAATTAAAACATGTATTTTTGCATGACATAAAATCATATTATTTTGGGTTTGCACGCTTCCCCGGAGAAACACACACACACACACTAAAAAAGTCTAAACATCTGTGTCTTGTTTGGGGCAATATAGACATGTGTTACTTTGCAGCATATAGTGATGACATGAGATATTGGTGCAACCTACTGTATGTTGTTAAAGTTAAACTCCACCCTCGGATACTATTACACTGTTATGTCATCAGTCATGTGATGTTCAATGCATTCCAGTAATTTTGTGATGAAGTGTTATAATTTCCATTGTACTTCAGCTAGTGATTTCCTACATTTCCCAGAACTACTTTGGACAAACCCCAGAGAATGTGGCTGAACTTGTTGCATTCAGCGGAGGGTTATACGTGTAGGTGGAGAGAGCGATAGTGATCGCATAGTAAGCGCGCCCCTTACTCAAAACGCAACAACGTCTTGTGGCTGCATTGCATTCTGGTCTATTGAGGTACTGTCGGTGGAGAAATTGGTATCTCTGCCTCTCTCTCCTGTGTGTGTCTGTGTTTCTCTCTGGTTTAGCTTGGCAGCCGCTCAGTGCTTTTGGAATGCCACAAAATAAACAGTTTGAGTAACATGAACGTTCCCTCTCTACTCCCCGCCCACTGGAGAAGGCTTAGAGGCAGGGGCTAGTGTTGCATCCACTGGGCCCGCCCCTAACTCTGACTCGGCCTGTGTGTCTGTGTGTGTGTGAGAGAGAGAGAGAACACGTGTGAACATCTATCCAAGAAAAAACAAGTAAACAAAGTAAGTCAATGTTGCACACCTGCGTGTGTGTGTACTGTATATTATGAAGCTCAATGAAGCTTAAAAGGACAATTAAGCTCTTAATAAATGTGCCTACTGTTGTGTGTGTGTGTGCTCGTGTGAATATCACTGAAAAATAAATGGATGAAGTCAATGTTGCATACTGTACATGTGCGTGTGTGTATGCATGTATGTAGTATGTGTGTGTGCGCACGCACTGCATGTGTGAGTGACCACACATGCATGATTGTCTAACCCAGAAAAAACAAGGCTCTGAAGAAGTCAAAATGTGTGGTTACACAGCACAGACAGCAAGGGCATATATATGTATGTGTGTGTCTTGTACTTAACTGCCAGCTCTGGAATAACATGAGTGCAGTGGTTTTGGGGACAAAGAGCTCCTAAGTGGGTTGTTGGTTGGGTGGGGCAGATCTGCTGATGAATAGTTTCCTGTACAATCCACACACACACACACACACACGTGCTTGCACACATTACACTCATGCCCCCCCCACCCTCTGTATGAAAGAGTTTGGCGTACACTTCAGATGTCTTTTCTCACAGCTTTCCTCATTTGAATCTGCAGAATGGTCAACTTTACCCTTCAACAGCTTGTGGTTGTGTGTTTGGATCTTGCTCAGGTTGTAATACATATTCCACATTCCATTGCAAAGGACAAATCCTGGTAGCGTTGTGAATAGTTCATTTAGAACAGCAAGTAGTAATAGAATAGGGAGAATAGCTTAACATATAGATAAGAATAGTGCAAAGGGGGGGAGGGGATATGTGCACATCCGCAACTGGCAATTCTAACACTTGGACACTTTAAGTCGAAACGTATTAATGAAAATGTCCAGAAAGTCGGCAGAACTGATATTTATGTCCCAGTGTTGTCTTTATGTCTCAACAGAACTTAATGAGACATAAAGACACCATGAGATTTGTGTCTTTGGAAATACAAAAATACATGATAAAACACTTCATGTGTAATTGACTCTAGAGGATAGAACAAGAAGGTGCTGCCTAAAACAATGATTTCATTTCATACATAATTTCACCTTGAAAACAACAACAAACTCAAGCTTGTTGCGTTGCCCCTCAAATGAAGAATGCTAGCAATGTTAACCATTGTAGGGAAACTGAAGAACATATTTTCTCCGCAATGTGACCATAATTGAAGCGTCTCATTTTAACCACCACAAATGATTCTGTCTCCTAAAATAATTACTCATAACCTTAACAGTAACCCATAATGTGCTTTACTTTTATGTCAGCAGTTATTACCTTCGCTAAGGAAGTTATATTTCTACCCGTGTTAGTTAGTTTGTTTGTATGTCTGTCAGAATAATATATAAACACATTTCCATGAAATTTGGTGGACAAATAGGCCTTAATTCAAGGCACAATTGATGAGGTTTTGGTGGTGATCTGGGATTTCCATCATTAGATGATTATTGCTTTTTTAGACATGACTATGAAACTAACGGAGATAGATACTCGTTTCCAAATCCTAAAGGTGTGTTTGCAGGGTTACAAAATCTATTTAGGTAACTTAAAATCTAAGTGATAGGAATTATGTCTTTGGGTGTAACGGCAAGTTGGAGAATTGTTCAGCGTTGGCGGAGGTTTGTGCTCCCAGAATGCCTTCTGGTTCTGTAAGAGTAGTTTTTTTCTTCAAATGGTGGATATCTCATTTTGGGGAGAAACTTCAATTCAAAATGTCACAGAATGTCTTTTAACATGCTGGTGTGTCTCATTCTTTATTCCATGTGTGGGTGAGACTGCATCTCTCCCACTCCGTCTCTACCGGCGGTCTGACACCCAATCAAGCGTTTGACCTTGAAATGGGAACTGCCACGGCTGGTCTCGTAGCCAAGTGAGCCATCAAGCCCCAAAGACACCTCTGACCCTATTCAACCCGGCGGCCTCCGAAATGACTTTGACATTGTTCCAGCTGAGTTGATAGGAGGCGTCCAGATATGTGCATGTAGGCCGCTGATACCCAGAGGGATTTGACTGCTAAGTGAATCTACGCTACAGCGCTGGGTAGACTGGAATCAGGGTGGGAAATGACCACCAGCTAAATGAAGCTACAGTCTTAGCCTTTGTAGTTGTCCACCTTCATGGATTTATCCTGCATCTGTCCTGCATGTACACCTGCAGACTATTCTTTATTTGTACGTTATACAGTAGAACTGCAGAACTGTAAGTAGAAAATACTTAACGACATGTTGAAGTTTCATAATGACATGCAGAGGTTTCTGTGACATGTTGGAAGTTTTCCCCACTTGTGTTTTGAGATCGTTTTCAGAACGTTTTCTCAGGATTAGTGTGGACGTGGCTGTGGAAAGAGCGAGGGCTTCAAACCACGTGTGATCTAATAACTCTCGGATCAACGGCCATTTGTCTGGTCTGTTACTGTAGGTGTTGAGATGGGGGTAGACCCCATTCATACTGCAGCAGGCCGTCTCTCTCTCTCTCTCTCTCTCTCTCTTTCTCTCTCTCTCTCACACACACACACACACAGAGACACTCTTACAAAGGGTACAAAAGTACCCAAGTGACTCCAGATGCTTTGTGTTTGGACTTGGCCTCTTTGTGTAAGACTCAGGGCTAAATACTCAATAATCTCCTGAAACACCTCATCTTTGCTTCTTTTACCTTGTCTGTTGCCTAGAAACCAACAGATTAGACCCCAAAAGTACAAATCTGCCTGTCTGACTCGTCAGACCGTCAGATAGTAAACGTTTTTCAAATAGTTTTCCAAAGAATTTCAACTGTAATGTCAAAGGTGTTTATTCATTTGACATTGTAGTTAAAATGCTGTGTTTGTTCCTGATCAGGTGGTGGGACCCAAAGGTTTTTAGCGTATGATCAAGTGTTTTACTTGCAGGTGGAAAAAGCCTTTTCAGTCTTCCTCACAACCTAACACTGCTTTTACACTGCTGTTGTGTAATTTGAGAATGGAACGCAGTTTCAGGTTACATGTTGTGGTTTTTCTGTGGCCTGGTTGACTCTTTCTTTGTTGACATTTGGATTAAGGATCGGGCCTTTAAATACTTCCTGTTTCCTGTTGAGTGTCAGCCCGAGTGTACAGCACCTCAGCTGACTCTGTCTGGTCGGATCCCAGCAAACATTTTGACGCTGAGTACATGTTGATACGACGGCCTGCACCAATGTTGGAGTATGAATTTTCACCGTGCCAACATTTCATGTTGTGAAAACTTTAAGGATTTTAATACAAGATGAGGCTAAAAAATGGCCCCTTAAAGTACCCGACTCCCAACAGTGTAGGCACACAGCCCTGAAACTGTGGGATGTGGCTCGTGTAGAGTTTTCTTCCATAGAGAGAGATATCTAACATCCGGAAAAATGTGACAGCTACTCTTACAAAATCTTTGATAGCACAAAATGAGAAGAAATGAAGGATAGTAGGTAATCCAAGTCCTTGCTGGACAAAATGACTTTTGCAGACCGGATCCTCTAGTAGTTTTGTTTTTTAATTTTTATCCTCGAGTTTGTTCCCCAAAAGATGTCTAATGTTTTGAACTAGAACTCTTTGTATCTACCAAATACTAACCCCAAAATCAGTTGCACAGGACAGGACAGGACTTCAGATGCAAAACATTTTCCTCCTTGACTTTGGCTTATCGTCTAAAATCCTCTGTGCTTTCCCACAGACACACATCATCCTCCCTCACCCATTTACCGCAGCAATATAATTTCAGGGGGAGCGATAAGAAAGCTTTCTGCCCATTGATCCTCCTGACCTCTCTGTCTCAGCTACTTACTGAACTGGAAGGTCAGGCTGTGAGTGTTTGTGGTCTTGTGGTTCTCTACTTATGATGACCAAATGCCCTCACAAGGAGAGAGGGACACATTTTGGGATTTGGGTTTAGGATTAAGGTTAGGCATGTAGTGCACAGGGTTATTGTGATACACGTGTGCGTGTGTGTGTGTGTGTTTCTGAATACTAGCATGTCTCCTTGAGAGAAGTATTTCCGGTCCCAGTAACACTTCCTCCAGAGTATAAGCCAGTGTGCTAACCTTTGGAAAGGTGTAGCAATGAAAATCGTCATCAAAATCTCTCAGCTATGCGATGTACAAATATAAGAGTGTAAGGACCAAGCAAACCAATCAACCAATGACTTAGGTTCCTTTAGAAAGTATAATACTTTGTGTTCATTTTGTGCTGTCTGTCATTCTGTAAGAGTAGCTTTCAAATGGGGAATCTCTCACTTATGAACAAAATTAGGTTCAATTGCCCATCAACTGGAAGATATCAGGACAAATAGATGACATGACCTCGGTGCTCCTAAAGAGCAACATGCACATCTCTTAAAAGAGTTGATTAGTTTAGTCTTGCTGTTAATAAATAGGCCTTCACCAGATAGGAATTAGTAGTCCCAGCTGTGGCAACCTAAATCAGGCTTCAAAGCCTGGCGATAAAGGAGAGGGATGACTTTGAATTACCTCTTGGGAACCTCCATTAGGTTTCTCTCTGTGTTTGTGTGTGTGTGTGTGTGTGTGTGATGTAAATGTGGTTGTGCATTTTATAGGCATGTTAGCGCCCACACAGCATATGTCTGCCTGTGCACCTGGATGTATGCTTGTGTGTGTGTGTGTGTGTGTGTGTGAGTTGATCCGGCCCACCGCTCTCTCTTTCTCAGGGATCTGTCCAATACCCACAGATTGGCCCCAGACTAAAGGTCATTTTACCAAACACAAAAACAGACGAGACGGAGAACAAAGCCCAGGGGGACGAATGGAGGGCCGGGTAAACAAATAAAGATGAAGCAGGTGGAAAGCTGAAAGATTAAAGTTCCGATATATATGATCTTTTATTAGCGCACTTTGCCCCAGTCTGGAGCTTTTCTGAGCTTTTCTCAATTGACTGATTTTGAAACGTCGCAGACAGAAAGCAACATGGAGGGGAATGCTCTGTGTTTTCCTCTAAAAGCTGGGACATGGGCAAAATGAATGATGAAACATGTAATACGTGTTAGGACAGTTCAGCTATGGGCTATCCTCCGATTAAAAATGGTCTTATTTGGCCCATTTTCACTCCGCACAAGCTCAGCCCGGGGCTAACTTAAGAGATTAAGAGCTCTATTCCAAAATGGTATATATTTAGTTACCTACTATCTTTTAAAATGTGCCATTATTAATTTTTATACCATCAGACATTTTGTCATTTCAATAGTGGATGTCTCATTTTGGAAACACACCTCAGTTCTATAGTTAAGCCTGCAGAAATCATGGTTGTGTGTGTGTGTGTGTGTGTGTGTTGTAATGATTTACAGCCCCTCCCTAGATAAGAGGTTGGTGATCCACAGGAAGTGAGGTCAGAGGGGTCACAGGAAACGCACTCATCTGTTTCCCGTCAAGTGCTAGTGCCACAGTCACAGCCTCACAGCCCAACCAATGAACAGCGTGGTTGGAATGCATCGGAGCATTGCCGGGCTGAAACTACCCGTTGGATAAAATCACAACACTGTTTTACAACGTTGTCAGTTAACACACCT
>OMOT01025277.1:0-13511 GCA_900312575.1 Acanthochaenus luetkenii | reverse complement strand
AGCCGTCCTTGCGGGGAGGTTCGGTACGGCCCAGCCCGAGGACCCCAACCTCGCCAGCGCGCTGCAGCAGGTCTTGGTGGTGGACGGGAAGCTCGTCAATGGGGTGAGACAATTAGAAATTTTTCCATAAAGAACGCAAGTGGTCCAAACAGCAGGACGTGTTCTTGAACTGTTGTTAGTGCCCCGCCCTTTGATTCTCTCTGTGCTCCGTCTAGCCAACTCGCACCAGCTCGGCGCTCACCTAGGGGTGGAGAAGACCCTGGAGAGAATCAGGGAGAGGTTCTGTTGGCCAGGGGTTAAGAAGGCGGTGGAGGATTTCTGCAGTGTCAGCAGGTGGCGCCCCGACAACACCTCTGGAACCCCCCTAATCCCCTTACCCATCATTTCTGTCCCTTTCAGCAGGATTGGGATGGACCTGGTGGGCCCGCATTTATCCAAAGCACTTACGATTGTTGTATTCTATTGAAGCCCGGTGAGAGCCTGCAGGAAAACTGTAGAAAGCTCAATACTGAACCGATCAGTGAAATGATGGTCTCTACGTGTCAAGTTACATGGTAGAAAGCCCGCAAATAAGGTCTAAGGTTCAAAAGAGCGAATTTATCATTTAAAAACAAAACACTATTTTACCTCTGCGGCTCTGTACCGCTGTAGCCATGTGTGCGGAAGATAACCTGTTGTCCACATGCCGCAGCAATAGGGGCGGTAGCGAGTCTTAACGTTGGACGCTCGCCGCCATAAACTGATAGAGTAATAAAAGCCCGGAAGTAGTCCTTCGTGCGCATGGCGGTATTTGGAAAATCGTTTTTTATATTTTGAATAAACCTCTAACCTTTTCCGTGTTTTGAAAGCATATTTAGCTAACTACATTGTAACGAAATACAGGTGAGTGTGTTTTACCGGTTTCATCATGCAGTCCAATACATTAAGCTGTCGTTACAGCGGTTAAACTCGGCAACAACGCAACTCAAACGTCGCCTTGAAGCGTCATTCATTTCGGTGCTTGTTCGCTAGCATGCTAATCGAAAAGCAGTTGATGCTCCTTGAAAACGCTGTGGACTTAAACATTATGATCCTAAGCTGTCGAGACGTCCAGTCTCAGAATGTATGTACTTGGATAACAGCTGGAACTGAAGTGTGGTGGCGCATATATGAAACTCAAAGTTAGCATTAGCTTGCGTCTTATAATACTTAACGTTACGTGCTGTTCTCGTGCAGAAAAAACGCCACGCTATTTAACGTTAATGTTGCGTGGCTTATTAGCAAACATAAAACATGACTTGAGACATTTAACGAATCGTTATTGTCCACTGGTAAATTCGGCATGCAAATGAACCACCAAGCATATGTAACGTAAATGGTAACGTATAACGTTAGCATTCGTTCACTGCTCGCTACCGCCCACCACGGTATACACTGCTTTGTGTATTTGGGGCCTACCCGTTCACAAAGGTGTTAAGTCATGTTCTACGAGGCATGTACTCTTGCCGGTAATGAACACAACATTAAACTGCTATATTTTTACATGGAGTTTGTCGTGACGCTTTCGCCATACCAGAGAAAATGGCCTACGTAAATCCGCGTAGTGTTTCGTTTGTTGTGTCATGCATTGGTCTTAAGTTGGCTATTGACTTTGGCTACTAACATATAAATAACCACAAATAAACAAGCGTTCACCCTTTCTCTCAGCTCTCTACAAGATGGAGGCTGACCTGTATGATGAGTTTGGGAACTACATTGGTCCAGAGCTAGACTCTGATGACGACGATGACCTGGAGGCAGAGGACAGAGATGTGGATGAGGTATGCTTCAAGTTGAACGAATGAATGAGTAGTTAATGTCGAACAATATAAAATGAACAAAAAATAACAATACATTTAAAACAAAACAAAAAAGTATCCTGTCCGAAAAGGAGTAGGAAGAAGCAAGATGCTTGTCCGGTCCTACCCCTTATTACAACATTAACCAAAATGTTTTCAGTCTATCAATATATCAAACACTTCATAATTAATCCAGAGATACATAACCAAGTGCACTTTCAATCAAAATCTTCAATGTCTTCAAACAAAATCACTTACGGTCAACCAATTGATCAAGTTAATATACAATCATTGCAGTAAATACATGATAATAGAATCTATCCATCCATCTTCAACCGCTTATCAGCTATAATAATTTTATACTAATAATTCAACGTAAGCAGTTACAACCAGGGAATTGTTTGTTAGTGCTGTGTGTGCTCACATTATATGGTAATAACACTCTGCTTGTGAAGGCTGATGATGATGATGATGATGACCCTGCTGATGCGGATGACGAAGTTCCCGGCATGGAGGTGGTCCTGCATGAGGATAAGAAGTACTATCCTACAGCAGAGGAGGTTTATGGGCCTGAAGTGGAAACTATTGTCCAAGAGGAAGACACACAACCTCTCACAGGTCAGAAACTAAAGAAGTGTGACTTACACTTGCAGATGTACTAACATATCTGTATTGGTGTGTGATGAATGCTAATATCTCAGAGCTAACACATGCTGTTGAGGTAGACATACTGACAATATTTTCTCTCCGGTCCTACCAGAGCCCATCATCAAGCCCGTGAAGAATAAGAAGTTCGCCTTCATGGAGCAGGAGCTACCTACCACTGTTTATGAGATGGAGTACGTTATCAACTTTTTGCCTGTTTTGTTGTATAGCCCCGCTCTTTGTTAAAGTCTGAAGATGCTGATATTTATCCAGAATGTCATTCAGCAGCTGTTTGTATTGTCTCCTGTATTTCCCGTTATATTTCTTCCTTTCACATTGTGTTTTCTGTTTTAATTGTGGCAGTACATCTTTCTCACTGTTCTATCCCTCCTTCGTCTTTGCAGATTCCTCGCTGATCTGATGGACAGTCCAGAGCTGATCCGTAACGTCACCCTGTGTGGTCACCTTCATCATGGCAAGGTGAGACACTGTCTAGCCCTTATGTTGTGTTCGGGTCTCCCGTGACCCGTTTCAAGTTTAAATGATATAATAACTACCCTCTAGTTTTTTTCATTGGAATGAGGCTTCATGATATCCTTCACAATAGCTATATAAACACTACACAACTGATTTGGACAATTGTAGCAAATTCTGAAGGTCTCTCTAAAAAAAAAAGTGTTTAATTTGGTGTTCGGTTCTGGGAAGACCCAGCAATGCATTTAAATGTTGTGGGTCAAATTTGGGTCAGTCAAGATTCATCTTTGATCTTTAGACACCCCACCCCCACCTCTTTCCTCCACGGGAACAATTACTTTTTGCAACATGCACCTGTTCTCCCAATCCCTTTGGCACCCCACGGGAACTCAACCTTTCTCACAGAATATGGACACTGATATTCAACTTGAACTTAAAATTAAATGAAAATAGGATTGTATGGTTATAAATGCATAATAAGTTAGTTAAGGTGTAGTAAAAACTATATTGGATGATGGACATTAATTTGGAGCTTAAATCATGGGTCAAAATTGACCCGCGAACACCATGAACAGAAACAGCTTTCGAACACAACACAAGGGCTAGAGCTTTTGCAGGGCTGGACCTGGCCAGTCCCCATCCGCTGTCTATGGTGGCATTTTGCCAGGGGGCACATGTGTTCTTACGTTGAGAAATGTATATGGACAAGAAAGTAATTTGAAGTGTGTGAAAGTTGAAAATGCCTGAACCTCAAGACATGTGCAACTTTTTCAGTTTCCTAGGTGGCATTAACTTGTTTTTTGGAGCGTATGCTAGTCAAATGTTTGCACTGTAGACTTATGTGTTACTTATGGGGATCTAATGAATTTGTTTATTCCATTCAGACCTGTTTTGTGGACTGCCTGATTGAACAGACGCACCCAGATATCAGGAAGAGAGATGATGTGGATGTGAGTACTGTTTCTAATTATTACATGTCTTTGCAACCTTCCTTAAACCTCAGTTCCTCAGACAGTGTTCTTCAGTCGTTTTATGGAAACAGAGACTGAGGGTGTTTTGTCTCCCTTTCAGCTCCGATACACAGATATCCTCTTCACGGAACAAGAGGTGAGTGGCATAATGATATCTTCCCACTGCATCTCCACTGCATCTTTAAGTACATTGTTTGGGTTCCCACACATCCTGGAAAACCAAAAGATTGTAGTCATGGAAACATGGATAATGAGAGAATGAATAAAATTACATTTGAAAACTGAAGATAGTCCTGGAAAGAAGGAAGGTTACAGGCCCTTGTGTTAAATGTCACCAGAAATGATATTCTCCATTAAGATTACAGGCTTCTGCTTTAATATAAATTATTACCTCTCCCTCATCCAATGCCAACATCAACTCATAGCAGTGTGACAACTGTTGGAAATGCTTGGTGAACATTACACTGTGGGGTACACTAGGTGTGCTGAATAACTTCCATGCAGTCCTGAGTCCCTGCTCAATGTGATTATTATGTAAAAAAGAGCAGGGCTGCATATTGTGATTTCTTTTTACCTTTCCATAGAGAGGAGTTGGTATCAAGAGTACTCCTGTCACAATGGTCCTGCCCGACTCCAGAGGCAAATCCTACCTCTTCAACATCATGGATACACCAGGTACTGTGTGTTGATTGGATCTTTGTTTGGTGAATGTTTTGGGTTTTGTGTAGAATGGAAAGTGACGTAATACCTTATGTGTCTCTCCAAGGCCATGTGAACTTCTCCGACGAGGTCACATCTGGCATCCGGATCTCAGACGGCATTGTTCTCTTCATCGATGCAGCGGAAGGAGTGAGTCTCTCTTCTTTCCTTTGTCACATTCTCCCAATCCCACACTCCCTCTCTCCACATATGTTGGTTCTTCAACCTTCCCGTAACCCAGGCCTGTGCAATTCTCTGTCAAGGTGATGCTGAACACTGAGCGTCTGATCAAACACGCAGTCCAGGAACGTCTGGCCATCACCGTCTGCATCAACAAGGTGGACCGACTCATTGTGGAGCTCAAACTGCCCCCCACAGACGCTTACTATAAACTACGCCACATTGTGGATGAGGTCAATAGTTTGCTAAGGTAATCCTGGGAACCCTCTGCATCCAAAACTAGCTTAGAGAAGATGAATGGTTTCATATTGTACAGTACACTAATTTCCTAAGCAAGGAGAAACTACTTTAACCAGCCACGTTGATTTCTTTGTGCCGATATCGAATGGTGCCAAGAGCTCTGACACCATCAGAGACATAAAATATACCCGTTTGTGACTGGTCATTTCTCTTTCCTCTCAGCACGTACTCTACAGATGAGAACTTTGTGGTGTCTCCTCTCATTGGGAATGTGTGCTTCGCTAGCTCCCAATACTGTGTCTGTTTCACCCTCGGGTCCTTTGCAAAGATCTACTCGGACACCTATGGTAAGACAACTCTCTTGCATATACTCACTCTGCCTTACACATAGACATTGGACTAGACGCACTCTCCCTCATCTTGTGCCTGGCACAGTTTGTGCAAAACTATCAAAAATAAGGTATGGGCTAACTCCTCTCTGGGTTTGCAGGTGACATCAACTATATTGAGTTTGCCAAGAGACTTTGGGGAGACATTTACTTCAACCCCAAAACGTGAGTAGCTGTTTAGGACTTCACCAACAGAATTGCTTGATATTCATATTTGATGTTAAGCCATCCTTTTCTTTCTCGTCATTGCTGTCTTCATGGCTTTTCTCTCCTCTGTTCAGGCGCAAGTTCACAAGAAAAGCTCCAAACAGTAATTCCCAGCGCAGCTTTGTGGAATTTGTCCTGGAGCCCCTCTACAAGATCCTTTCACAGGTTAAATATGTCTAACATTTTATTCATATACATCCAGGCTACACAGCAGGAAAAGTATGTCAGAATCCTTGTGACTATATAACTAAACCTCGCCCTGTCCTCTTTTCTCTGTAGGTGGTAGGAGATGTGGACACATCTCTCCCCAGGGTTCTGGATGAGCTGGGGATCCACCTGACCAAAGAGGAGCTGAAGCTCAACATTAGACCCCTGCTGAGGCTGGTCTGTAATCGCTTCTTTGGAGAATTCACTGGTATGCCTCCTGTCAATAAGTTGCCTCCTCCATCACTAAAAGCTCTCACATTTCTCCATAGTTATTCTTCCTGGGCCATGACACATTCAGAAAGACTTGTGATTTATAAAGACAGATCTGTGCTGATTACGCTAATAGTATCCCACTGAGATGCTTTGCAATGCTCTTATATCCCCTTTGTACTCCTCCACTGCAGAGACTACCTGAGGTGCTGTATCTGCCTAGTGCTTTAGTCGATTGTCTGCTCATAATTATAATCACAAACTGAAGGTGAATGGTCATGGTTTTGGTAATTTAGATAAATTAATGTTAAGTCAAGCATGGAAATCTCCCCGTAGGCTTTGTGGACATGTGCGTGAACCATATCCCATCACCACAAGAGGGCGCTAGGAATAAAATAGAGCACAGCTACACAGGAGGCCTGGACTCAGACCTGGGGGAGGCCATGGCAGAGTGTGACCCTGATGTGAGTATGACGGAGTAGGAACAACAGACTGGTTATTGGCTGGCGAGAAGCAGATACACTGGTTAACTGCTAATTGGTGGAATCTGTTTCTCATGGAAGTCAATAGTTTTATTCCAGCTGCTCCTGCAAATTAAGTCAGCAGGATATTTTAATTGGCTTGAAATGAGTGAGATGTTTATAAAGCCACTACAAGACAATGAAGGACATTGATCACAATGTTCCAAGTTCCATTTTAAAGTCTTAAAGCCTGTTGCCTAAACCCTATTAAAGTCATATAAGAAGAAATGTTACATTCCAGTGGTAAGACTTTCC
The DNA here is from genome assembly GCA_900312575.1 of Acanthochaenus luetkenii. NCBI lineage: Eukaryota > Metazoa > Chordata > Actinopteri > Beryciformes > Stephanoberycidae > Acanthochaenus > Acanthochaenus luetkenii. The sequence goes on along the minus strand of OMOT01025277.1, from coordinate 6,696 downwards.
TGTCCTACTTCCTATCCCTCTCTCCTCTTTGCGTCCCTCGCCCTCAGGGCCCTCTGATGTGCCACACCACTAAGATGTACAGCACTGAGGACGGGGTTCAGTTCCATGCGTTTGGCAGGGTGCTGAGTGGGATCATCCAGGCCGGACAGCCCGTCAAGGTTTTGGGAGAGAACTACACCCTTGAAGACGAGGAGGATTCACAGGTCTGCACCATCGGACGCCTCTGGATTTCAGTGGCCAGGTACACTCAAGGGAAATTTGATTTTGTAAGTTGTTTCTAGTGATAGAAAGTGATGCTTGTTTGTGTCAAGTCCTGCCATTTATTTTTTTAGATACAAAATTGAAGTGAACCGAGTGCCTGCTGGCAACTGGGTTCTCATTGAGGGCTGTGACCAGCCCATCGTCAAGACCGCCACCATCACAGAGCCCAGAGGGAATGAAGAGGTAGGGTAAAAGATAGAAGTACCTTTTTGAGATCTTTATGGGAAAGAGTAGGGTTTCAACTCTGTAACATTTTGTGCCAGGCTCAGATCTTCAGGCCACTCAAGTTCAACACTGCATCAGTCATCAAGATTGCTGTGGAGCCCGTCAACCCCTCAGAGCTGCCTAAAATGTTGGACGGACTGAGGAAGGTCAACAAGAGCTACCCTTCTCTCACCACCAAGGTGCATACATCAACCCTCGCTCACAGTAGTGTAGGACTTTTCATTGAGCCCCGGCCCAATGGTGCGTTGCAATGAGTTTAAAATATGTCCCCATGTTAATCTAAACCAATTGGTATCTTAAGTTCCTTGCCATGTTAGGCTCCCAACACTAAACAAATCACTGCAATTGATGGCTTCTAGTTTAGGAGTCTAAAAGTAGGGTAGATTTTGTGCAATTAGCCTGGCCAGTAGCCCTCAAAATCAGTTTTGTTGACCAAAAATCCTTTGAAAGTATGAGGGGAGAAAAAAACAACGAAAACCACCACTACAAAAGAACTGATTTAGAAAATAATTTCACAGCTTTGATTTGTGTGTATGTGTGCGTGTCTTTCAGGTGGAGGAGTCCGGAGAGCATGTTATCTTAGGCACAGGAGAGCTCTACCTGGACTGCGTCATGCATGACCTGCGCAAGATGTACTCTGAGATCGACATTAAAGTAATTTTTCTCACTGCTGCATGGTTCACTTTATATTGCTCAATCATGTGTAATTGTATTTCTTGGTGACACTTTACAATGGTTATGATTCCAGTCCTTTAAAATGTGGGTTAACTGATGGAATAGTATTGTAAGTATGCAACAGTAAGGTATTTAATGAATCTCCCTAATACCTATTGTACATTCAAGGGTTTAACGGCACTCGAAGTCCACAAACGTAATTTACTTTTAAGACGCGACTACAAAAAGTTCCAAGAGCTGAGGTTATTGCACTGGAATATAATAATTGGTTTCTATCTGTAATTATGCTTATCTTCACCCACAGGTAGCTGACCCAGTTGTGACTTTCTGTGAAACAGTAGTGGAGACATCATCACTCAAGTGCTTTGCTGAAACTCCTAACAAGAAGTGCGTGTCAGATGTAACATTTTTCAATTTGAGATGTTTAGCAGATGCTCTTGTCCAGAGCGACTTACAATGAATGCAATGTAGAATAAGCTTACATTCCTCACAGTTCACTGGTAATCTGCTCCTCAATCTTTTCAAGTTTTGACATGGACTGCTTTTTAGCTACAAGTTTGGATGTTATATTTATTGTTGGGAAGTTCAATTTAATTACTGTGTGGAGACTTGTTTCTGCCAGTCAGACCTTCCCTCTGGCTCAGTCTCCCCGTCCCAGAATGATTGATTGACAGCTGTGTGATTTGATTGACAGGAATAAGATCACAATGATTGCAGAACCCTTGGAGAAGGGTCTGGCTGAGGACATAGAGAACGAAGTGGTGCAGATAACATGGAACAGGTATGATCTAGCCGCATAGCCAGGTGTGTCCACACGCATGCACACACATTTTTTAATTAATTAAAATGGGTGTTTTCAAGCTGTGATTTCGCTTTCATGTTGAATGTGTGTAGTTTTACCCCTTTTCCCTCCTTGCTCTGATTTGGTACATGGCTTATTAATATCTCCATATTTCAGAGCCATTCTGACTGTTTATTCACTCGTAGTTATTCCTCCATTAGTGGTGAGCAGGCATGTTGGAATGATAATTTGTTCTTTAATTAAATGCTGTCATTGGAGAAGGTGGAGGAATTCTGTGATGCCCAGGGCTGAAGTAGTAATTTTAAAAGTGCAGTAGTTAGGTTCATAGGTAATATTACTTGAATCCATAGGTGTGTTACTTAATTTTCTACTAGTTATCTTTCATAGACCAAAAGGTGTGGATACACAGATGTGCCTATTGCTAGTGCCTATGTTAGTTTTGCAGATATGGGACTGACAACCATGTGCTACAAATTGATAACGGTAGTGTTTTAATTAGGTCTTCTCTAGCGCTCTGTTCATTTGGCTCACATACTTTCCTCAGTCAGAGTGAAATCAAAGCAGGAAAATGATGGATGATGAATGAATGCTCACCATTGCCACTTGAAAACCATAGGATGCTACAGATGTGGAAAGTCTGCCTATGTATGTGTAATCATGTGCCATAATTTGAATTCAGCCAATCAACCATCAACGATGCACAGAAGATCAAACACTGATAACTGAAGTGAACACTATGAAACTGAGTGAAGGAAATGCTAAATTTAAAAATTACAATTGTCTTTTTAAAATGGGCAAATAGATGTCGAAAATTTCTATATTTGAGACACGAGTAATGGATATCGTGCATGGTTTTACAGTCTGTTAACCGCGCTGTGCATTGTATTAAATACATGCTCTGTAAATAGACGTCCTTGGTATTGATCAATCATGCATTGAAAGCATGCATGAAATGTCCCATCCGTATTACATGCAAGAGCATGCATGTTCTGCCGGGTAGCGGCATCCTCTCAGTACTCTGCTCATATGTGAGGCCATCTGGGCTCAACGCTGCCAGCATGGTGTAGCAATGCCAGAGAAGTGACATACTTCACACACCATTAAACTAGACCCACTCTATTTCTCCTCTTCCATTAACCCCTCTGCCCCCCTATCGACCAATCTCCATAATGTTCCAACCACCATAATGTTCTAACCTTGGTTCAACCAGTTGCCGTCCTGTTCCCTCATGGCAGGAAGAAGCTTGGAGAGTTTTTCCAGACAAAGTACGACTGGGATCTGCTGGCTGCTAGGTCTATCTGGGCATTTGGACCCGATACCACGGGACCAAACATCCTTGTTGACGACACCCTGCCTTCTGAGGTGAGCTACTGTATCAGCTGGGCGGGCGGACTAGTGTTAAACTGGGCTGTGGGTCTGTGTCTAGAAATGTTTAAGCTAATGTTTTGTGTTAGATTGTTGGTTACTTTCTAGTAACAGCTAGAATATGTATGTAAAGTGTCAGATCTTGGACACCTGCTTGGTAGGAAAGGAGCAGAAAGATGAGACAAGCGGCCTACTAAAAATATTTATAGCCACACACTTTACACGGATGACATTTTCTCTCTAATGATAATTAGATGTGTAAGAAATCACAAAAAATGTCCCCCTGAGCCCGAAGTCGGGTTGCGGAGGTAGCAGTTCTAGCAGGGGCCCCCAAACTTTCCTTTCCCTGGCCACATTAACCAGCTCTGACTGGGGGATCCCAAGGCGTTCCCAGGCCAGCGTGGAGATATAATCCCTCCACCTAGTCCTCGGTCTGCCCCGTGGTCTCTTCCCAGCTGGACGTGCCTGGAAAACCTCCCTAGGGAGGCGATTATGTGGCGTCCTTACAAGATGCCCGAACCACCTCAACTGTCTCCTTTCGACGCAAAGGAGCAGCGGCTCTACTCCGAGTCCCTGACGGATGACTGAGCCTCTCACCTTATCCCTAAGGGAAATGCCAGCCACCGTCCTGAGAAAACCCATTTCAGCCGCTTGTATGGCCCTGAGTAGTGACCCCCTCACCCCATACTCCCGCAGCACCTCTCATAAAAGCTCCCAGGGAACCCAGTTGTAAGCCTTCTCCAAATCCACAAATCACATGTAGACTGTATAGGGATACTCCCAGGCCCCCTCCAGGATCCTTGCGCAAGTAAACAGCTGGTCCGTTGTTCCATGGCCCGGACGGAATCTGCATTGTTCCTCTTCAATCTGAAGTTCGACTATCCCCCCGAGCCCCAAAAAATCTAATCAAGTATGACTGCTCAAGAGTGAGGTAGTACATTCCAAATTGGGAAACATTTACTGGATACAATACTCATGTTTCACTTATTTATTAGGGTGGGCACACCGCAGTAGGTTGATGTGTATGAGGCCCACCAGAGAACAGCACCCTGGTGTGACCACCCCTGTGTTCTTCCAGGAGGAGAGGGGGACCACAGCTCTCCCAACCAACTCTGCATGTGTTTGTTTTTTCCTCTGTAGGTGGACAAGACTCTGCTCGGCTCGGTCAAAGACAGCATCGTTCAGGGCTTCCAGTGGGGCACCAGGGAAGGGCCTCTGTGTGATGAGCGTAAGTGCTGTCTTCTGCCACTTGGATACCTACCGCCCAAAAAATAAAGCATTTGTCTTACAAATAAATATTTGTTCCCAGTGCTGCAAGTGTTGCTGAAATGTCCTCTTTACTAGAATCCCTGACCTACAAACCAAGTTATATGGATGAGAAAATGTTTTCTCTTCAAATCAAGCAAATTCATTGGCATGTAATCCCCAACCCCTAAGATCTTTTTGTGACATTTTCGAAGTGCTGAAAATAATGTATGCAGAAAAGACTGCAGTTCATAACACAATTGCAATATTCAGCACAAAGAAAATAGATATGTCTTTGTCTTTGTGCTACCATAACCAAGCCTTTTTGCTGTCTTTAGCCATCAGGAATGTCAAGTTTAAGATCCTGGATGCAGTCATCGCTCAGGAGCCTCTCCACAGAGGAGGAGGCCAGGTCATCCCTACAGCCAGGAGAGTGGTGTACTCCGCTTTTCTCATGGTGAGATCACTCCCCAACCCTATTCTTCTCTCCATATTCCATTAGCTCTTCCAGACTTCCCTTTCATCTTGCCTTTCTCTAATGTTCCATTACCATGATTACAGTCATGGATTTTGCTGACATGCCTTCTTTTTAATTGCAGTGCGATAACATTACTCTTTCACTTTTTTGGCTTCTTTCCTCATCTCCCTCTTTCATTATCCACACCTGCTGTTATTGTAAATCCTTGGGTCAACTTTATGGCATAGCCATTCTGTTTCTCCAGGCTTTTGTCTTCTCACTGTAATGTGTGGTCCCTTGTGTTCCAGGCCACTCCGAGGCTGATGGAGCCCTATTACTTTGTGGAGGTTCAGGCTCCAGCTGACTGTGTATCTGCTGTCTACACAGTACTGGCTCGGAGAAGGTTTGTCCGATCTCTTTATCCTAATGTCTAGTATCAACTCAGGTAGACATTTAATTGACGAAGTTTGGCTCAACACCTTGAACTTAGGATCAATTCCATTAGACTCAACACAAAGTACTGGTCACCTTACATTTTTACATTATCTTTTAATTTGGTCCTGTATTTCCGTTTGTCGCCTAACAGGGGCCACGTTACCCAGGATGCCCCCATTCCAGGGTCTCCTCTCTACACCATCAAGGCTTTCATCCCGGCCATCGACTCCTTTGGCTTTGAGACGGACCTTCGCACACATACACAGGGACAGGCCTTTGCACTGTCTGTGTTCCACCACTGGCAGGTAAGGTGTATAGACGTAAACCTGCTTTCCATATGGCATTAACCTGGGTGATTGGATTGGAATCTCATCGAGCAATAAAATGCATAAAATCGAGGTGTAAATGCACCTATGATGCATTGAAGATCTGATCATCCAAACCACCCCCAGAGGTGGTCAGATATGTATGTGGCCACATTAATAACGAAATAATAACAATGCATCCACAATCCAATCCACATATAACAACTATATCAATGGAAAGAAAGAAGAAAAAATAAAGCAGATCCAAAAATGAATGCAAAGGCATAAACCGATGGCAGGCAGCTGGGCTAGTAACATACTTATAAAAAATGGATTGTCAATATTCGTGAATTAAATTACATAAATATTACAAGAGTAAGTGACACGTGTGGCAGTCTGTTTTGATGAGAGAACACTTGGAAGACGGGAGTAGGTTTTTTTTTTTGGTAGCTTCAGGTCCCCGTCTTTTAGAAATATTAAAAAACTTGAGTTGTTTAGCTCGGCTATTCTATGCTTAGTAGTAGTGTCTAATTTCATATGATACCCGACATGGCGGCATGGATTGTGCGCATAATTTTTCCATCTGCGTTGTAATGCTAGTGCCTTTCCTTTTGGAGAAAATACACTTGGGAGTGTTGTTTTGGTAGCGTTAAGTCTCCGTCTTTTAGAAAAAAAATTTTTAAGTACACATCGGCCTTTAAAAAAATCTTTTTTGTCGTCAATAATTTAGAGTACCTGTTAACTGGATTTAGAAACGGGGGCCGTTACTGAGTACTCGTTACTAATTTCATGAGATTACTCGAACAGGGAAATCAGGTCAAATGCGCATCCCTACGCTTAGGGCGGCAGTAGCTCAGGAGGTAGAGCTCCCGTCCCGCAACCGCAAGGTCGGCGGTTCGAGTCCAGCTCCTCCAGGGGATAAATCT
>OMOT01025274.1:0-21276 GCA_900312575.1 Acanthochaenus luetkenii | reverse complement strand
TAGGTCGTGTTAAAACAGCAGAGGCAAGAGGGAGACAGGGCTTGTGTTTGTACACAGGGAACCCCAGGCAGCTCAGTAAAAAGAGCTTTATTATTAAGGCCTCTGCCAAGCGGAGACCGGGGTGGAAAATACACAGGATCCCCGGCGCCAAGTCCCTTGCACTAGGAAAATACACCCCAGAAGCGTCCAAGCGTAGGGGCCTGGATTTAATCACCCACCGTGGCACTTGTCCTCAATTTGAAGAAAGAAACCTACAACCGATCCACATCAATGTGACCCTCAATCCCTCCAGCAACAATCACATTAAAAAGACACATTCGTCACTATTATGTGATTAACATAAGAGTTATGTCCCTCATTTTGAATTCTAGGCACGACTTTGGAAATGATTGATGACTGTTCATTAAAACTGTCAAACGATTAATTATCTTGGCAAAGTTGCTGTACCTCTTCACTGTCATGCCAGCAAAACCTTTTAGAATTAGAATACGACTCTTCTCGGCTTCACATCCATTGATAATATACAACGTTCACACATGGCTACATAATGACATACTGTAGTATACTTTCACATAATATCCGCTGTATATTTTAAGAATGACATTTTGTAAAAGAGAAAAACATGGCATGGACTGTAACACTATACAGTACCGTAACTATATATATAACAATCTTAAACTTAATTTGGGCATTCTAATTCAGCAATTCAGAAAAGTAAGCAGCTGAGTTTTATGTCTGAACCTAGTGAACCAGAAGAAATGTAATGGTGGAAATGCCCTGGATCCAAGCTCTCTGTCACAGTGGATCTGTCACCCATTTGCTTGTGGACAAATCCAATAAGAGAGCAGTCACTCAGAGCCAAAGTGCTCATCAATGAACAGAGATCCTAGACACCTCATGTCAGAAGGTTCAGTGGAATTCAGGATGTACCACCATCGATAAAAGGCATTAAGCCATATCTTTGGGTCTGGTTGTTTTGTTGTTGTTGTTGTTGTTGTTGTTTACATTTGTTTGGCAGTGTAAACTTCAACAACCAAATAAAAGCTGTAGACGTCATCAGAAAGACCGTATCCTCAACATTTGTATGACAGGCACCATGACAATGTGTACCAATGTCCTTGAACACCTCATAACAGAGTAATGAATCTTGTCAAATGATGAAAGCTTTGGAAAATTATATCTGACCTTTTTTTTCTACTAGAGGAAAATTGCCAAAAATGGTCTAAAAACACCAAATAACCAAATAACCTCGAGACCCTGAAGAACACACAACAAGAGCAAGTTGATGTAGTAACTTGGTATGGAATAACTTCTATCTGGAAATCCTGGGAACTACAACTACTCTTGAGTCTCACATTTCCAACCATGCCCTACACAACATCATCACTGAAGTATTAAAAACTCTTTTTGACAGCAAACCATCAGGACACATGCAGGGCCTGACAGAGGAGTCCTCAGACACTGCACTGACGAGCTGGCTCTGGCGTTCACCGGGACCTTCAATCATCTGCTTCAAATCATCCACCTTCAGTCCTGTGCCCAAAAAGGACAAGGTTACCTGCGTCAATGACTACAGGCCGCTGGCAATGACATCAATCATAATGAAGACCACTGAATGGCGGGTATTGTCCTATCGCTTGGAATTTACCTTCCCACAACCCTCCACAAAATGTTTACACCCGATCGCACACCTGATGTCCACGAACCGTACAGCTCAGAACTTACTTGAGCTTTTAAATACTCAGTATAACTACATCAGGCTGCACCGTTCCAGTGCACTGCTGGACACTAACACCCACACAAGTGTGTTCAAACAGACGTGCACATCGCCCGCCATATTAGGGAAATTCTGCCATGTGTCAGAGTTCCACATCCCTTAGAGGAGGGAGTGTTCGCCTCGCCGCCACATCCACTTTGATCCTCCAAGCAGTTTCTGACATCATAAGAAAACAGAATTCTGAAATTGACAACCATCATCTGGATGAAGATGTTAGAACGTTATGGCTGAGAGAGTGATATCGAAAACACACCCTGTTTGTGATTCACCAAACAAACCCAGCTGCTGTTGGCCGATAACACTCAGGCAGCGTTCCAGTCATGACAGAATGTGACGCAAAGCATAGACCGGTAAAAACATCCAGATTGTGTCCCAAAGTTTTCATATCTTTAAATATCATATAGTCATTGATCCTTTTGTTGTATTATTATTATTTTGTAATCATTTTTGTTTGCATACGTCCCTTTTTCTGTACAATTCCTCACTGGCATTACCTTAATGACAATGTAACTGTGAAATTGTTAATTGAACTGTACCCTATTGCCTGAAAATGTTAATAAAAGTGATGATAAAAATGCATCTCCTCCATCAGGGTTTGATGCTTATTAATGTTGTTATTCTTCAGCTATACAAATCTCAGTGGCAAATTATTATTTAGCAATGTATCAGTGAATATAATGTATGTATGTATGTATGTATGTATGTATGTATGTATGTATGTATGTATGTATGTATGTATGTATGTATGGGACTGGCTGGAGCTCAGTTGCTCATTCGATTTTGTGGCAACTTTTTTACATTTTAGTTTTTGACTGCATATCATGTATAACAACAAAGCTTCACTAAAATATATCTTAAGGCACCTTATCGTATGGGCCTTAGGCAGGTGTGGGACATTTGGAAGTGAAAGTGTGTTGATTTACTCTGCTCTTGAGTTTAACCTGCTCTTGAGTCATTCTCTGGCCCCTTCAGGCTTAACCTGATCCAGGATCATCTGGCCAGACCTGATCCCATTCGCTCATCTCACTACTGGACAAAACAGGTGTTTGAATCACCACCAGAGATCCCCGATTTGATCAGCTGTCCATCTGCCTTTTGCCCGTTGACTTAATATCATGTAAACTCTTCATGTTTTGATTTTAGCGAGGTGGAACGCCACTCCTCTGGAAAAGGCCCCTTGGTGGGAATTGGTCAACTGTGAATGTGATCACAGAGAGAGAAAGGGGAAGTTACATTTGCCAGCTAAGTGAATTACGACCAATCATAGCCTAGTGCTTCCCAACAATTGTGTAGCAACAGCAAGAGCTGGCATTAGCTTGGTTAAGTCGACTACTGAACCCACCTCCTCTAAAGCCTTGGATTTACTAAAAGCGTAGATCAAAACATACAACCCGGTGTTTAGCTAGCTAGCTAGCATGCACGGCGGGATCTGTGGTGTTTCAGTTTACAGTACACATTATAGTTATGTGAAGTGAGTGAGTATGTGTATATATATGTAAGTGAGCGCTTGTGTTTTTGAAGTATTTCAATAAATGCATAAAATGAAACCTTTACAGGGTCAAATAGCTATTAAAAGGATTTTAGAGGACATTTCTGAGGCTGCGTTTACCCACGGCCTCAACGTAATGGAAGTTACTAGGGTTATAATTTTAACCCCATGCAGTAATTAGCCCCTGCTTTTGTCTTGGCCTATTCATATCCCTTTCAAAACATCAGTCGTCACATAAACATTTGACATGATGCAACTGATATTCTTCCCAGAGAAATACAGACCATTGCATTAGATATGGCTGGACTGAGGGTTTTTCCCCCACTCTTACAAAACGTAAGCTAAGATGAAACTTTAATGATCTCTGTGGGGAAACTGGGTCGCTATTTGTATAGTAATAGGATGCAGCCGAGAAAAATAATAGAATATAAACAGAAAAATAGAATATAAACGAGAACATTGCAAATGGGGGTTGTATGCAACTGAACACTAGAACTTAAGTAGAATCTATGAATGAAAATGATGGGGGAAAGTATGGATTACAGCATTATTAGGGTTTGCAAAATAACAGCAGTACTAAATTAATGCAGAATATACTGTATATGATGTAGAAATATACCAAATTTGTATATGTATATATGAAATGTGAAAATGTACCAACAAATGAAATAAACACATTATGAAATTGGTGGAAACATAACAGAAAGGAAGATATGGGAATTTGAAAGAAACATATAATTTACAGCTAATATACATGACGTGCAATACTCTGGTTTGAAGCACCATATATACAGAAAAATGGCAATGTGCAAAAGCATGTGCATTATTGTCTGTTCTCAGAAAATACTGTAAAATAAGCTACTGTAAAGTAAGATATCAATCAAACATCAAACTGTCACTCTTGGTTTTAAGTCTTCTTCATCTCTGTGTTGAATTATTGGATGCCCCACCACACTCATTGGAAATGTAGCTCTCTGAATATGTAAAATTAAAACATTAAAATTCATACAGTTCTCTTAGTCTTTTGGTACAAGTGTTAAATCCTTCCCCTGAAGCAGTGCTTGTTGTTTTGGCCAGCAACTCCCTCTTGAGATGACGTAAAATGCTTTGCTGGTTTAAAACTAATATTGTTGTATGGGATTTGCAAGGAAATGAGGGTTTTGCTTGAAGCCTATGGGGCGCTTCCCAGTGAAAAGTGATCTGAAGGACGTCCTGACGCTCTGCATGTCCTTCATGATGAATCCGCCTTTGTTTTACATAAAGCATCTAAGATTGTACCTTCTGAAGCCACATGCACAAATAATAGTTTTTTGTGTGTGTGGTAAAAATAGCCTTAGTTAGTTGTACTAACAATGTTTCTGCAACTGTAAAGATTACAAATGATTCTCGCATACAAGATTGTTTTCCTTGAAACTAGTTTAAAAAAAATATATATATATATACAGTTTATGCTTTAAAACACATTGATACTTGCAAGAGGTTTTTTTATATAGTGCAGATTGTTGTGGTTTATGTTGCTACATGGTGTCAAGGTTCAAGTTACTGTTGGTTATAATGCACATTTACTTCCAAAACCATGCATTATGAAGTGGCTGCTACTGGCAGTAAGTCCTAGTGTCTGTTTTCGCAACAGCACAAGAAAAACACTATGCTGCCACGATCTCTCACTCCACTCTCCACATCAATCCCCAGTGTGGACCGCTGATGCCTTTTCCCCTCCATATGACTTTTATTAGTTTGATATGAAAACCCGGCTTCATCTATATTCTCATGGTTGAGAGCCATTCTCACTGTGTGTTATTTTCAACCTCCCATCTGTAGTCTTTGCCGTCTCAAATCAATTCCCGACCGACAGGCCGCAAAAGACTTATTTGTTTTGGGTGTAGAGTGGTTTCACACAACCCCCGAGTTCATATCATATAAGGCCCATTTGATAGTTATAGTGTGACACCTGGATCATATTTTTAGCTGCCATAACGGCAACACTGAATGGAGGACTATACGATCTTCAATGGATTTACATTTAGGCCATTGCCCGGCTTTCTAGGTCAGACGTACAATGACTCTAGAACTTACTATAGATGAAGGAATTACATCTTAGGCATTTGCCGGCCGCTAATAGCACTGCCGTTAAACCGAATGACCCGCAGTTGTTTTGAAGTCTTTGTCGTGTTGGGAGCTGCTCAAGGAGCCAGTGGGAGGGAGGTTTCTGGATAAGGTGTCCTTGCACTGTCAACACTTTCAGAAATCAAAGCCTCCTCTCCCCTTTCCCAGTGCGAAAACACCCTCATGTTTTCAATTTCCCAGCGAGTGATGGACTTTTGACTTCCTTTCACATTACTTTTCACACTGGAAGCCCCTTGTGTGGGAGTCTCATGCGGCGTGTTACCGCCTACAGAGCTGCTGACATGTATGCTAGCTTTGGGTTACACGGCGAACGTCATCCCCCATCACTGCTGATTTTGTGTGTGCAAGACCATTGTGGTGAGCATCTCTGTGATATGGCTATCTGCCTCTAGTTAGAAGGCAGTTTATTGCTTTATAAAACCATGGTAAAACACCATGGTAATAAAAAAATGGTGCACATTTTCAATACATCTTTTTATTTGTAATCAATAATAATAATAAAAAACAATAATGTTTTTCTTCTGCTAAGCAATATAGTTACGGAACAGAAACAACGTGGTTGCTTTGATGAGAGAGAACAATGCCGCGGTGTGGTGTGCCGTGCCTGGTTGTCGAAATGACCCCCCAAAAAGCTGTCAAAGAACGAGTTCTATTTCACACACTACCAACAACAGATATGCAAAGATGCAACTATTGGACTATTGAGTCAGTGGAGAAATTGGCTATTTGCACATACTGTACTCACACACACACACACACAGCCAATAAAACATCTTTGTCTTGTGGTTGTGCCTCATCCAAAGCCTCGAATTATCTGCTGCAAACTGCCCCTTTCTTCACAGATTTACTGGGATTTCATTTAATTAGTCTAAACTGTGTGATCTACCACCCGGGTTATTTCTACAGTTTCATATCAAATCTGCGTATCCACATGCATCTTTATGTCTCACGGTTTCACAAGGATCACATGACTACTTGGCTGGAGTGCGGTATGCATTAAGGCTGAAGCTGACCATTTGAAGTTGCTCCCATATCCATACCAGATGGGGCTTAGACAGAAGATGCAGAAGAAGTTGTCATGGCTGTTTGCAGTTGGGACATTTCAGACTGAGAATGATTTCCCCCCACTATGTGACGCAGATACGGCATACTGTGTCGTGTGCAGTCACAACAGTCCTCTAGTGTTTCAACCCACTTGACTTCTCCCAGGTAGGAGACACATCAACTGGAGAATGTAGACTTTCCTTCCCCCTATGTCTGTATAGGTTGATGTTGTCACCTTTCACCTTTGTGATTGTCGCAGATGGCCGAAGCAGAGTCCGAAAAAGCGTGTCTATTTCGGTCGGCGAGAGCGGAGAGGGAGGCGTGAAGCATGCAAATGAGGGAAAGGAGTCGGTGAGAGGAGAAGGGTGATGCTGAAAGGTGACTCCATGTGTGTGGTCTCCTCACATCACGTGCCCTACATGTGTGCACCGTGTTGATATTCAAAAGCCTGGGAAGTTTGTTTAAAGTGGGTAATTGATACTTGCCAATGGAAGATTTTCCCCCAATTTGGCACAGAGTGTGAGAATAAGGAGAGTCCTGTTTGCCATGTCTGCCCACCGTCGGCATGTGTTATGCTACGGGAAATACGCTGGCCCTCGTCCTACTCCTGCTCCCCTCGCTTGTTTCGTCTGAGTTCATTGCGATGGTAGCACCAGACCACACATATTGCACTTTTATGGTTTCGGCTGAGGATTCCTACTGTCTGTGCCAAATTGCCTATTATTTAAACGTTCAATAAACAAGCACAGACATGTAAGGCCTTTGTTTGGTTTGGAACCAGGGTTGAAAGGCTTTAAGACCAGTTTTTAGGACACCAAAGAATGGACTATTTGAAGACACCAAATTGACGTCCCAAATTGAAAATCTGAGCTTTTACTGGAAGGCCCTGGAAGATTAGTACCATTCCCATGAAATGTTCCTTAACCAAATTACTTTGTGAATTCATCTTTTCAATTACTGAGGTTTGATACTCCTACTCCTACAGTGAAGGTGTCTCTCCAGCCTATTGAGAATGTGTTGATCTCCGCTCCGTTTAAAGAAACCCCAAAGTGGTCATGGCTTCTTTGATCTCAGCTCATTTGACACCTTAAAACATGACATGAAAGAACAAACAAATGCACTAAAGGGGCTTAGCCACGGCAGGATTCCACCTCAGTTGTTGTCTTTGCCAGCAGGGTGGCGCCCCAGAAAAGGGAGGATCTTTGCACCTTGTTTTGATTGTCGCCATTTACACCGCCAGCATCTCCCCTCATGCACGAAATGGCGCTTGAATATCATTGTGATCATTTTCATTCTTGGCCTTTCAGCTGCCCTCATTCTTGTGTCAGCACAAAGTGTGGGTCTTAATCCTTTAATGAATGTCTTCTTCTGGTGCTTCACATGGCAGCACATTCCGATCCCGGGACACTGAACAGCTGGATGATTGGCACACGGGGCGCTTTACTTCATCCCACATAGTCAGATGTTTATGCTTTCAAACGACAATTTCTCTTTGTACATGTCAGGGATGACAAATGACCTGGGGTGGATCGAGAAGCAAACGGAAGGCTCACACACTAGCAAAAGAGAAAAAGGAGTAAAACGAGTTATTGGACAAACATCAAATTAGTATCTTGTTCATATCTGATCATAAAACGTACAATCGGAAACTTCCTGTCAGTGTTTTCGTAGGTCTGGACTGCTTACAAGACGTTTTTGATAGTTTCATTTGAAGATTTGATGTGATTAATGCAGACGGAGATGGAAAAAAAGCACCAACATATTTTACTCAAGTACCAAAAGTGCTACTGCAGTCAAATGGACACAAGTCAGAGGAAGAGGAATTGTCTAGAACAGTACTGCAGTAAAAGTACATTATTTTGTGTAAAATGTGATTATGGTTTTTTTAGGATCCCCATTAGCCGAGCAATAGTCTTCTTGGGGTCCACATGTCAGTTTTTTTGCACATTTCAACATACATTTTTCAATTTTTGCATTGTACTTAGATATAATTAGATGAGTCGTTATCGGCCCAAATTATGGCAACTAACCACACTGTTTATGATCTTTCCCTACACAGGTGCAAAAACAAACAACAGTTGCCATAACCATCGGCGAGGAAGTATTCTCCACATTCTTTATGTTCTTTGATGCAACCCTGAAATTAGTGGTGCTAAAAAACAATAACACCTAATCTGTGAAAACCAGCTACTACCTTTCCATTTCCCTTTTCCTTCTCCGAGTCTCTTTCTTTCTTTATCCTTTCTCCATGATCCAAAATTGTCTGATGATGCAGATTTCTGTAGAGCTGGGCACACGTATAAAACTGACGCACTTAATTGCGTCATCCTCGTGGACTGAAGAGGCCAGATAAGTGTCCCTGTTCTACAAAACTGCAGCCCAATAATCCCAAGGTAGTGTTGATGATGCCAAATGACACAACCACAAACCCACACAGCCCAGAGGGACACTCCTTTGTTGTTTGTTCCGTTTCAGTTGCAGAGAACATGGTGGGAGCTTGAATGCGCATGTATAATTACTGAGATCTGGATAATAAACAGAGCAGACCATTGATTGCTTATGGCGGTCGTCTCCAGGGATACTCAAAAACCACCAGATCGGAGAGACAAGAGCCTCAGTGCATCAACTCGCTGTGGATAGAAAATAACTGTGCAGACATCTTAGCAAATGACAATGTAATAACTGCCGCATAGAGTAATAACTTGTCATGAAAATGTCCCTCCAAATAGATTGAAACCTGTTAATGTAATAGATTCCTGGTTAATATAATAACATCACATTATTACATTAACCAGGAATTATTACTTTATGAGGTGTAAGGTATTTTTAACTGATGATGTAATAACAATATTGACTATTAATATTATAACTTAATAAACGTTCTTGTTATTGTTATTGAGTCGATATTATTATTACATCATCAGTTCAAAATACCTTACATGGTAATTTGATGTTACATTCACAGGTTTTATTATATTTTCAACCCACTTTGAGGGACATTTTATTACATTTTGACAAAGTATGAATTATCCGGCAGATATGTCATTATCAGTTGCTGCAAGGCATCTATGAGAATTCAGGATTCGTGGACATACTGTACCTGGATGTTTCTATAGGGCCAGTTCAACCCACTGGCTTGAAACAGTGATCGACTTTGATGTCGGTCCGAAAGAGAGAGGAGCACAGCATGACACAGTAAGATGTCATTATCCTATATGAACCTCCTGACAAGTTGCAAGCCATTTCGACAATAAACATGCCCAGGGAATAACTGTCATGCTACCAGTGTTTTTTACACAGTTCACTGACGGGTGTAGTGAATACCTCAATAACATTCGCTGTAAAGTCGGCCTTGTAAAACAATAGCTAGTGCTTGCTGGTCCTTGGAAGAGGTACTATCAAACCAATGAGCATAACCCTTAACCTCTCAACCAACTTCGGGTGAGATTTATTTACCATTTCAAATGCTGTCTCTATACAGTATGTCGTAATGATATAAATAATAATATAACACCACCACTATTATTGACTAATTCCACAATAATACCGGCAAAAATGATGCATATCACAATATGCTCCACCTGTGATGTTCATTCTCACATGCACAATGAATTCAAACCACACAAGCCAGCTAGACACTAAATTCCTACAGCTTCTGTAAAAGTCAGTGGTTTGAACGTGTCCCATCCAAATATTCTATGGGCTCAGACACATACCACAGCATATATCTGCAGTAAAACGATAATGGATCGAACAGCGGTTCACAGAACATGCTCTGTCTCTTCCGTTATCAATCTGTCATCCACCTCTCATTGTCCTACAGCCCAACCATGTCTTTACCATCCAGTCCATATTTTCTTTTTCTTTTTTTTTCTTTCTCCTAGTGAATTATTGCTTTACATTTACTGTGTGGTATCTTGAAGGCTCTCGAGAGTGTGGAAGGCATCGCAATCTCGTGAAAAATCCCTGCCAAAGCAAACAGGAGTGAGAGGGTGAGAGAGCGAGAGAGAGAGCGAGAGAGAGAGAGAGAGAGAGAGAGAGAGAGAGAGAGAGAGAGAGAGAGAGAGAGAGAGAGAGAGAGAGAGAGAGTTAGAGAGTTATAGAGACAATTTTAATGCTGGTCAGAGCAGATTACTTGTAGTCAGGGGTTATAAAAAGCATGGCTCCTAATCTAATTTCCCCCCTCCCTAAAATGACCCTCTATTCCAAGATCCCCTGGCTCTGGCATATATCTTGGATTAGCTCATTTTGATATTTGCTAAGCCTAAAAGGCAGCTGTGTGAAAAGCAGATCTAGTTGCAGCAGAATTGCGAGGCCTCTCCGTTATACTCTATTTTTGTATCCGTTGCTGATAGTGTCAGCAATGGCGGTAAGGACAACCAACCCTATAGTATGATGCTGTGAAAGGAAAAGTTTCTTTGGGCTGACATCCACCATGAGAATATGATTCAATACACGGGCACACTGCACTGATTGATGTAATGTTACTGAAAATATATCTTCTCGGCTCCTTCAGCCAATCCCAGATCATCTCTTGAGCCAATGTTTTCTTTGCTTTTAAGGATAGCAGCCAACATAATGTAGTCTGATGCCAGTGGGCTGCTAGGCCAGCTTCATAATGACCTTTTATAATAGTATTCATTCTTGAGAATAGGCAGATTGAACATCAAGGCAAAAACCCATCTCCATGTGGTATAAAGTTGAACCAGTGTTTGTTGGTATGATTGTGGTTATGGCCCTAACCCTGTAGCTTCATGGACTAAAACCATATATATATATATACAGACCCAGCCACAATAATGACCTCCGCCTAACTTCAGCCTAAGTTTACAGACGTCTCTATAACCCCATGGGTAGGCCAACATTTAATTGGCGAATTAACAATGGGAAGATCAACTTTCCTTGTAATCAATTTCAGAGGCATTTTTATGGCCACTTACTTTGGGGTATTGGGTCACAGTCAGTAAAACTTGAAGGCAAGTGTATTAGTCTCAGAAGGGTCCTTACTGGAAGAAAAAAAGAAGAAGCTTGGTATAATCTTTGGAAATGGAAAGTTTTTAAATCATTGCACAGCTTCTTGGTTGTTTTTTCATAGGTTTGCCTTCAGAGCAGCTTTTCTATATTATCTGTACTGTTATAATTACTATTATTATATTATATGTATAGTATGTAAAACAAATATATATATAATGTTTCCCTAGAATGATCATGTATGATAGAGAAGTCCTAGTATGTAGTATGTAAGGGAAAGATAGTAAGAGCCAGTGGGAAAAGGTGGAAACTTTTTTTTTGTATAAAAAAAAAGAAAAAATATATGAGCATGAGTAAATGCAAGTGCAAACTATAATAGGTTTGAGCACGTTGCAAGAGACACTTTACAACTCAAGTTAGTGTGCAGATGTGAATGTCTGATTCCGTTTCCTTGCTTTACAGTAGGCTAGTTATTTTCACACAGACGAGAGCTTTATATTGTGAACTTCCTATGCAAATATACCTTATTCGTGTAGTATCTGACAGTATGGTATCAGTTTTTTCTGCTGTCATGACTTGTATTCTTCACTGAATTTGGGCCACACGTTGTACAGAATGACTTGTATGAGAGTTACTTTCTTTGAGGGAAAAAATATCAAATGGGAACAAGTTAAGGCAGTGTCAGTAGTGAGGGAGGGAATACATAATTAAGTGGTATGCTACCCACTGAGACATTTTTAGCTAAATTTAGGTAATGGGGTTGAAAAGTGAAAGTTCATCTTAGCTTAGACGTCATTTCAACGACTATATATACATTTAGATGACTAGCTAAGATACGATGTAGACGCAGTGAACTTTAACTTTTCAACCCTATTTAACCAGGTTTACACACCAACTTAGACCCAACTACCCCCATTCTGACCATATTGCCGGATGTGGATTCATGGCAATATCAGATTGAAACCAATTTTTCCCGTTGTGATATTTTTAAAAGGCATCGTACCTTGTTTCGGGGTAATGGGTATGAGTTTAACATTAACATCTGATCTCATTTCAGCCAAAGAATCCTGCCGCAAGTCTGTTATAAATCTGTTCTCTAACCACATCCACAGATACACTACATCATAATAGAGAGTCTTCAATGGATCTACCATATGAAGCTAACCAACAACATACCTGAACAACCTCCAAATTTCCCATAAGTCTATTTTTAACTATAGACCTTGCTGGGTGTGCTTTTGCAAAAAGTAAATTTTGGAACATATGGTAAGGTTTAGAATAGGAATAATAAGACCAGTTTTAAAAATGGAAGCGCAAACAGAAAATCTATATCTAGTTAGTTTTGGCTGACACAGGATAATCTTATTTTCTGTTGTTGTCATATTTATGAACTTTAAATATGTCTCTGAGCAAAACTATGGTAGTACATCACAGATTCAGATGGCTGGAAACAACGCATTAGAGATTCAGATACGGTGCTGTAACCCCAACCCTAACCCTAAACCTAACCCTAACCCTAACCCTAACCCGGTTTCCTCCCACAGTCCAAAGACATGCAGGTCAGGTGAACTGAAGACACTAAATTGCTGATGTGTTTGTGTGCAGTAAGGTATATGATGTGTATGATGTAGACACTACTAGTATATGATGTAATATGTATATTACATAATATTTATAGTATGTACTGTATGTGATGATGTAGTATGTATATATGATGCAATGTAAAGCCCATGCTTGTATAAAAAGGCTATATAAATAAAATATGATTGATACTTACATCCAACGGTGCTGTAAAGCGGGGGGGAATACCATGAATGATTCAGGGCCCCCCAGAACTGCAGGGGCCCTGGAACATACCAGGGATTATATGAGTCAGTTTTGACTCGTATTATTATGGTGTACATTTGTTGTACATTTCTGGGGGCCCAAGATTCCTAGCGGCGCCCAAAGAGATACTGACAAATACAATGGATGGGAGATGCAATTCATGGTGAAAATAAGGAATAGGAGAAAACAATAAGCAAAATGTGCAATAACTCGTAGGGCTATCCTTTAGAATAGATCCAAGCAATGCATTAATCTCATGTCCTGTTAGATAATGACGTACAGTTGACTCTTATAAACAGCAATACATCGTTTCTGGAGATGAAAGGTGGACCTGAAATTGAATTCCATTTCATTGACTTTGTTGTAAATTCTTGGCATTAAGCGGTGATTAAATTGGCAATTGCACGGTTGAGCTCATGTAACCTCTTTTAACTGAGAGCGCCCAAAGGCTTGACGATCCAAGAAGGCTCATTGAGAACCTGAAAGGAGAAGGAATGCCGAAATTAAAGGAGCAAGTATTTTGCCCTCCTTTAATAATAATAAGAAAGAAAAAAACCTTTTCCACCTTCATTCTCTTAAATCAGAACCAGATGAGGGCCTGTGCACCCCCGATCCCCTGAGGTAAGCCCACTCTGCTCACAGTGAGCAGTAACATGCTAATGAGAGCCCGATGACACCGCTAGACGGCCTCCAGGGGCCATTATTCTGGACAGAGATAAACCTCCTCTGTCAGATTCACTGTCTGTCAAGCAAATCTATAGGCAGACAACTTTGCCAGATTCATTTCTTTGCCCAAAATGTCTCTCCGAATGGCTCTGGCACTGTGCAGGCTGGCACAGTAACTGTCAATGGTTCACTCTGAAGTCGCGCATCTTTATGTGGGACGTGCTCCCAGTTGCATTTGAATAGTTGTGATTGATCAATGCTGAGAGACTGTGACTTATGTAAGATGTGTAGTGGTTTTGTTTTCTTTGATACTTTTGCATGTAATAGCAAGATGACACATTTTTGACTCCTACACCAGAAAAAACACAACATATTTGATTACCTCCAAGCACTACGTGCTTTGTGTGAGGCCTAACATTTTGAAATGAACATTGAAAGTTGTGCCTTGGGATTATTTGATCAAATACATCTGATTAATGTTCTCTAATAGCAACAGTGAGCAAACTGTCAGTGAACCAGCAGACGCCTGAATGTCACAGCCGCCCATCATGGATGGAACACCTACCAATGCTGGGGAATTCATTAAGGATACTGTTTACTTTCTGACTTTCTGACATGTGGGAATGGTGGGGTGAAAAGCATTGATTTCATGGCACTGTTTGGTTGCCTTTACATTCATGCCTTAACATTTATATTGATTAAACAGTTCAATGAAATCTCGGGCTGCATTTCTTCAAGATGGGAGACCAGATTTGCCAGTCATCAAACTTTAGAGTAATGATTTAGGATCACTGGTCAGCACACAGGACCATATAAAAGTCATCAGGACTTAAGAACAAAAATGTCTCAGATGAACACACCTATTTAAAAAATCCCTCCTCCTTCATTCTCACTATAAAGGATAGAAAGGATTTTAAAAGTGTTTACTCTTCTTGGTGACATAAATCTCTTTTGTAGAATGCAGTAGAGTGATTGTATTTTCCATGGGAAATGTAAGGCGTGCTATAATAATAGCAGAAAGGTAATCAGTATAACAAAATAATAAAAGGGAAATAATTAATAAGTTATCCAATACAATACGTCCAGCGCGATCAGTTGTTTATGATTTTTGCATTGCATTGTCAAAAGTTGTTGTGTGAACTAGTTAATACCTGTGCCGTTTTTTACTTTTATACTAGTAATACTTGAATAGTATTCTTCAATACAATAAGTGGTTACAATTAAATAAAAAGAGGAACTAGTCTCTTTTCCTGTGGAGGTACATATCAAATTTTCTTGGTTGTATACGGTTGACCCGTTCGCTCAATTGTTCATTAAAATCAGATTTTATTTGCTGAATCAGCGCAGTATGTATTGCTTACTCCCGGTGGGGTTGGGGTAAAGGCTGAACCCCAAAGTTAGGGCATTATTATGTCATCTAAAGTAAAAAATGATAACAGATGTCTGCTACCCACTGAGAGAGTTTGAGTTACTGCATAGGTCCAGATACAGGCTAGGACAACAGTAGAAACACAGATCTTGATCTCAGCTACAGACTTCAATGGAAAGGTATTTATGAATTGACAT
Organism: Acanthochaenus luetkenii; assembly: GCA_900312575.1. Lineage (NCBI taxonomy): Eukaryota > Metazoa > Chordata > Actinopteri > Beryciformes > Stephanoberycidae > Acanthochaenus > Acanthochaenus luetkenii. The sequence continues at coordinate 5,809 of OMOT01025274.1, read as the reverse complement.
CCTTGATCAATAGTTTGTAAACTTGGGGGCGTCTTATCTCATGTGAACATCTAATATCAAAGCTTTTCTTGGCAAAGAGGGACTGACTTAAGGGTTAGCTCAAGAGTTGGGGGATTTTTTCCTGGAAATTCCCTGATACATTGCACCCTTTATCCATTTTTTTCAGTGTCTCTGGACAGTTTTATTTCCTTGAGAAGGAAGGATTGCTTTTACGTCTCAATCTTGTATTTAGTTGCCCTGAAGTCTTATCAGATTGTAATGGATGGGATGAAACCTGAGCCAGAAGTAGAGATCGTGACCATCGTGGGACTGTAAAACCTTAAGCCCCTCGGGTTTCTCCCTGCTTCCACTGCGCTGATGCAGAGATAGGCATGAAGGAACCAAGACGATAAATGTGCTTTTCCGAGACGGGAAGCTCAGGGTGTATTCTTACAGGTCGCAGTATGCTCTCCTGTGAAATGTAGGCTATCGCACTGTGGAGTTCAGTTGAAGCATAAATCTCATCCCAAACTGTTATCAACTTATATTGTTGTTTACGCTTTTAAATGCACTGTTGCTCTTGCATGTTTCATAGACTAGGTAGCCTATGTTTATCATTATAAAAATAAGAGAAATTCATATCGTTATTAAATCAGTGATTTTAAAAAATAAAAAATAAATGCCCATCTCATTATTTAGTGCCTGGGAGGATGTCCTCTGTGAGAGTCGGCCTGGCTGCAGAAGGGAAGTACAGTGTGTGCTTGTACACCAGGCATTATAGGTAGGAGTCACGAGCATGGACAGGAAGAGATGGTGGATTAAACGTCTCTGGGACAGACAGGGCCCTCGCTGCAGCTGCGGACACTCACATACATTTATTCATTCATGTTCTTTATTTTAGTCATTTATTTATTTTCGTGTTCCTTTTTTGAATTTTATTTTTTATTGTTTTCCGTTGTTCAAATAAGTTGGGTCAAGGAGAGACTCTGCTCCCTAGCTTAACCGCGCCGCATGCGTCCTGGTTCAACTTAGCCACCTGTTAGCTAGTTGCAGTCCTAACACGAACAACTTTCACTTTACCCATGGCAGACAAATCAATAACAAATAACAAATCAATAAAATCCCACTGCTGCCACCAATGTAGCCGCCTGAACTTCATGAACCTAATCAAATAATAAAACGGGAGACGCGAGAATTTGGGTGAGAGGACGCACCTTTACTTTCTCACTCCTTCGTTCCCTCACACAACCGGAACAGGCAACTAACCACACAATCCACAGGAGGGCACACACACGCACACACACTCCCTGCAACATCAATAGAGAACATACATCAAATAGCTTACACCAATAATACTGTCGCTGGATGATTGAATATTACAGTTAGTTAACTTAGCAATATCTCCGTGCTTCTGCAGATACAATTTACGATTGGCCAATCTCTTATGGAGACAAAATGTGAACTGTAGAGGCTAATGGATGTGTGTGGCAAAGTGCAATACTTAGCCAAAGACAAAACATATATATGAATATACTAAGTGCGTGAAAAAGCTACTCGATAATACAGCAATGAGAGTGAATGTTATTTGTGACTTCCATCCTTGGTTTAGTCAAATGTAATTCTTTCTCGGTGTCACAGGGCAGTTTCTGTGCGTCCCATCACAGTGATTATGTTTGTGCTGCAAAGATCAAACTGAATCTGGATCTGAATCCATGCAATAAGTAAGTCACCGGGCCTGAGAAAGTGGACAGTTGGACGGGCTCCAACCCAACTGCTGGGATGTTTGTTATTCGCCTTCTGTAAACATAACAAAACACAGCTGATCAGGCCTGTTTACAGCCACGCCGAAACCACTTTCATTTGGAAGGAGATATAAAGGGAAAATTGGATCGGAGTTTGGAGAGCGAGGGGGGAATAGCAGCGATAGAGAGGAAGGAGACGTCTTATTTCCTGTCTTCCTACAGATGCAGCGCGAGGCCAAATCATTCCCGTCATTGTCAGTATTTAAGAATGAAGCCAATGCCAAATCGTATTGCGGTCTCATATTTGTGGTGTGCTTGAGCATGTAGTGGGAATTCGAGAGGGGACCGCCCATGTTTCTTTTTGTTTACAGTGACGACAGGATGCAGCTTGATAACTATGCACTCTGTGTGTGTGTGTGTGTGTGTGTGTGTGTGTGTTTGTGTGTGTGTGTGTGTGTGTGTGTGTGTCAGTATGGACTAAAAATCTGTGCAACTCTGCTGTGGAGGAAATGCTCATTGAAGACACTGCAATAGTTGGTTATGTGCTCTTACTGTGTGTGCAGTATACAGCGTCACCCTCACACTATCTTGTGCACTTTAATCACAAGGTGAGAGACAAGTAAGAAGGGAAGATTACGATTTGACACGTCCTCATTCCTTTTCAACAGGGTATATTCCCCCTGAGCAATCCCAGAAACTGCAGACAAAATGCAGTGATCCATTAAAGAATATGCGTCTAATTGCACAGATGCCTCCCACATCACATGTTTCCCACTGTATTTCTCAACCAATGTATATTTTCGTTGATGTTCCTCACAAATTTCAACGAGGAAGGGCGGACAAGGAAGCATTACAATGTAAGGGAAAGTGATACCTTTTTACATACTTACTGTATGTGTATCTTTTGTACACAGTCCTTTCAGTGTTTCACCATCACAGGGTGTAATGTTTGCCATTTCAATTAGCTTTTGAAATATTGCTGTTGTCATAGCAATAGTGGTCAGCCTTAGTGTCGTATGTTTCACAATCTACAAAGAGAATAGAACCTTGTTGAACCCAACTAATATACACATATAAGCACAAACTTCTACAGAGGGATATCATGCCTGCTGTACATACATACACACACACACACACACAAACATTGTGTGAGACCTACAGCAGCCAATAACCTATGGAGAGCTGCCAGCCAAAGGAGTCACCAGGTCTCGTACAGATTAAGGGGGAGGCATAAACCAAACGTGTTTCTCATTGACTTTGTGGAGGACCAGCATGTCTTTGCTTATGTTGGTTACTTGGCAACACCGAGGCTGAACTATCTTGTTACTAATAGGATGGTAATTACAGCAGCATTACAGATACTAAGAATTTTACTTTCCCCACTATTGTTGAGTAAAGTCAGTTTGAGGGTGTGGATTTTAATTTTTACAAAATAAATAAAAAGTAAGTGCAAGTTTCCTTTACTTTGGGGTAACTGGTGGCAGTGTAATGTTTGTTGATGCATGATGCAAAACAACCAGTTGTCCATTTTCAACTGCAGCTGAAGGGTATGATGCACATTTGATTATGAAGATGTAGGACATAAAATGGTAGAAACCTCTGAGTGCTGCGGTAAAGACACCTGTTTAAAGATTAGTTTTGGAGGAAATACCAAGTTTAATTTGTATGTATTCAATTATATTCAACCATATGTGAAACACCTGCAACCTTTACTTTGGGCCACTGACTACAGCAGTACAATACCTGCATTTGGACTATGGGTATATCCAGTTTTTGTAAAGACATGGCCTCTCTTTATGACGAATCTGAGGATAAGAAAGCCTTTATTTTCAGCTCATCGGCCGGTCGTAGCTTGGCGACTGGGTGAGACTTGGTGCATTGGGCTTTGTGTGGCCTCAGCTTGCATCTCAGTGGCACCAACCTCTTCTTCTATGTGGGGGAGATTGTTGAATGATGTCATTTTCACCAATTTGACCCCCAGTAACCGTGAGAACAGACAGGCATAAAGATAATAAAGTTAGCAAAACCCCTTAAATCCTCATTGTGGAATGTGTTCCCATGACAGCACCCTGCTGATACTGTCGCAGTTGTATATACGGTTGACTTCCCTCATCAATTTGTGCTTTTGGGATAGGTGGAGGGGAGAAAAGCCCGTGTTGTCATAACCTGGAGAGTAATCTACCAAGGATTATTGCTCAGGTGTCCACATGATTTAGGATTCTCTTTTTCTCGCTCCGCATATATGTGTGCATGCGCGTGCACACAAACACATACACGCAGGATACTTGCGATGCTTCGCTGACATCCTGCTTCACCCTGAGTCCTCGTGTTTCACTGAGAATGCATATATTGTAGTGAGTAAGGGATCACAGCCTAACCTGTTGTAAATGGAGAAAGTGTTTACAACTACAGGGAGACAAAATGAACGAGCTAGAGGAAACCCAAACCCGACCGTTGGCTGCATTTACACAGATTCCTCAGACAATGGAGTCCTTTCTATGATTTTATTGTCAAGACTTTGTGTGCGTATGAGTATGTGACTGCGTCTTTCTATGTCTTCCGAGACTCTTTTTAATGGCATTTGTGGATGAGTTAAGGTCTCTGAGGATCAGCTGAAGAAGAGAGGACATTGTGTTTTTGATGTAACGTCATGGTGGATCAAACCATAGGGCCGCGATTTTAAATGTCCCGATCTATAATAATCTAGGCATCAACAGCTTCTCGCATCTTTCTCTCTCAAAACCATCAGTTTTTCATTTCATTCCAAACTTGATACTTGCCCCGTTGCTTTCTAGCTTAGTAAAACGGTTGTACCCTGATTTATAGGGTGTGCAAAATCTCTCTCTGTCTCTCTCTCTCTCTCTCTCTCTCTCTCGCACACACACACACACACACCATCACCCTATTATTGGAATACTGTCACGGAAACACACTCTGTGCTGTAATATAATGCTGTAGTTTGATCCAGACCTCCCATTCATTTGTTTAGGTATAAAGGTCTATGAAGTTGATATGTGTTTACATATTTGTTCACCCCTTCACTCTTTTCCAGTGACTATGGCCACTCGCTTGACTGGTGTGTGTGTGTGTGTGTGTGTGTGTACATGTGTGTTCTTCCCATTGCTGAATTACACAACTCTTTCCACCCTGGGGCCTGAGAACTGGTCTGATGTGACCTGATGATTTTATTGCAGCAACAGTCCCATTGAGGAGATTCTCTCTCTCTCTCTGTCTCTCACTCTGTCTCTGTCTCTCACTTCCCCCTCTTTTTTTCTCCCTCAACATCTGTTAATCTGCTCAGGGAATAGCAGCAGACAGTTTTCCAAACCTCTGTGCATTTACGTGTCATGCAATTCATCATTGGTAAATCTTGGAAGAGCACAAGTGCTGAGAAAGTCAGACTCAAACCCAGAAACGGACCCTGAACTAGAATCAGATAATGGCTCGCTCATCCAGTAGCCTGGAGCTACAAATAGTTTTGTTGCAGGTTTGTGGTTTGGCCCGACAGCTTGCCCCCAAAAGGAGTAAACAACTTTCATATCAAACCATGCTTGAGTCCTTCCTTCCACTACAAATGAAAATCAAATGCAATTCCTTTTACTTCCTCATCCCCTTAACTTTAAATATGTGAAAAGGGCTATCCAGTTAAGGGGTAACAGAGGGTGCTGTGGGGAGTTGGAGGAGGTGAATGTGACCTGGTGGGGTTTCCTTTCAGTCAGTTCAGGTGGTACAACTTATAAACGGTTGTATGAGTCACAACAGCACTTTGCAGAAGCACAGATACAATCAGGCCCGTAGCGTCGACAAGTGCTTTGCATCTATCAGGGGAGAACCTGCTCCCGCGTGATATATTTGTTGTGTTCCGTTGTGTTCCTCAGTATACTGCTTGAGCATTTGATCTTTTATACTGACACCTTGATAGTATTGTATGTTAGACAACCACCACGTCCCACATTCGTGAGCATGTTCCATCACTTACTGTCCGTCGGTGTGTTTCGGTGTCGGCGTGGCGTTTCGTTGAACAAACTGGCTAGCCAGTACGTACGCCAATAAGACTCCTCGCGAGACGAGAAACAGCCAAGCTACTG
>OMOT01025273.1:19703-32838 GCA_900312575.1 Acanthochaenus luetkenii | reverse complement strand
TTTGATGAAGAAATGAACCAGATTCTGTCTGACCCTGATGATGACACCAAGGGCTTTTTTGACCCCAACACACAAGAGAACCTCACCTATCTCCAGCTGATTGAGAGGTGTGTCAGGGATCCCCTTACAGGCCTTAGTTTACTCCCCTTGCACGTGTGAAGGAAAAGACAACAGTCATATATAGTCTTTCCCTGTGTTTTTCTTGGATCATCTGTTGCATTTCTATTGTGGCTCATTCAGTATGAACACATGCATCTCTCTTAAGTCTTAACATCATTTCACCATGAATCATTACTTTAAAAAAAATAAATAAATCTATTTCAGTTTCAGTAAATGCTTTTAAGCCTTAGGTGAACTTTTGTAAATCAAGCTGTTTACAATTACGTCACAAAAATATAACTTTTATTCATAAAATGTAGCAGCTATTTACACTGGAAATATGGATTACACTATGGTCAAGCATTATGCATTATTTCATAAAGCTATCACAGCAAGATATTGTTTTGTTATGTGGAATTATGATTGGCTGTAAACTAATCTAGCTGAATGTGGTTCTGATTGGCCTACTTTTACTTCACCTACAAAGAAACTGACTTTGAACATATTTTTAGCATTCTGATGAAGGCTTTTCTTGCCAAAATATCTTAAGTGTTTCATTGTGTGTGCCCAATAAATAAGTGAAATGCGAGTACTGTAATGTATCCACTCATTTCTATGCTACCTCACCCTTTTTTGAGTCGTCATATTGAATTTGATGTGTTTTGGATCAGCAATCTGCATACAAGAGTTCCATTGTTGAAGCCCATTTCTCTTACTTACTCAGCACCTAAAGGCCCCTTGAAACTTCCAATTCAACCACAGAAAAAGCAATCACACCTGAATATAGGTGGTTTTGGAACAAGGGTGTTAAATGGGTCACTCACTTGTAATTAACCCAACAAATTATGTCCACAACATCTGAATGAACCCCATTGGACAGACACCATTAGGTCAATGCTGTAAATGCATCTTGAGAATAGAGCACACTCTAGTGGATGGAAAGTAAGTATCCAATACTATAGTGAAAGGTTGAAAATGTATTTTTACCAAAACCATAAGTCATTTTGTTTAAAACATATTGTATGTCATATTTATTATTCAATGTTTAAAAAAACATAAAAACAAGGCAATTACATCCGAGTGGTCCAGGTAAACTTTCACCTTAGGTTTACACTTGAGGTGATTCATAGAAATATATTCAAATCCTCTGTCAATGTCATCCCCACATTCTTCATCTTCTAATTCTAACACTTCATTCAAACTACATGTAGACACTGACACATTTACCCCTGAAAAATTATTTTGTTATGACAGTGCCCTTATATCACTACTGAGAAAGGGAAAATCGACCCTAAAACTAAAATGTATAACATAACAGCCTCTCTCCCAAAGCAAGAAACAAGAGAAACAAGTCTGTCTTGATGATGTGGTCAAGAGACAAATTCTGGTACAGCACCACTGATGGTGAAGTGACACAATGACCCAGGGCAATTTTAAGTCGATATGGGCACATTTATGATTCATAACTTAGCAATACAATGAAATTAAGTTAATCAAAGTGTAAATGGTTTAAAGAAATGTTGGATGCGCCACTGTCTGGCTATAAGTCATCAAGGTCTTTAATTCACTATTAATGGAGCGGCTCCAGGTTTCCTCACTTGATGACATCACAGATTAAAACCTTGGGTCTCTGTTTTCTAGCAATACAAGAGAGTGTTTTTATAATCACCAATATTGTGTGAATTGACTACCTATGCGACATTTATAAAAGCATTTTGGGGAAAAAACGTATGTAATAAGAATAAAAGTGGACAGTTTTAAGACATTCAAGTATGCCTTGTAATTTCTGGAACCAAATGAATATGCATACTATTCTAATTTGTCCAGCAGCTGGCGAATGTCTTCTTGGCCACGGTAAACTCTCTTTAGTCCTCTTGGAAGATAACGGCAGGACGACAAGTTGAGGTAGCTAAGAGCAGTCGATTGGCCAATAACTAACCTGCAAACACAGTACAGATATACAATATTTTCTCTTAGGATTGTGATTTTCTTGGTAGGCCAATGCCAAATCTACATACAATTTACATGTGCGAATGCTATATGCGTTCAAATTAAATGCTTCACAGTTTCTGATTGTTTGGACTGAACAAATACACACTACCTGAGGGAAGGTGGTGTGATCTTGGTTCCACTGAGGTTGAGTGAACGCAGGGAATCTGCATTTGTTGCCTGAGCAAGGTAGCTCATTGCCATCTCCAAGTCGTCCTCATTGAAGAGATGATTTGTAATGTCAAGCTCTCGCAAGGTTCCACTCCATTTTTCGGTCAGCATGTGAAGTCCCTTCTTTGGTGATGATAATGCAACTTTGCTGTTGAAATATTGGCCCCAGAACAGACACTCAAGCTCTGTCAAAATCACAGACAGACAGTGCAATTATAAACCCTTGTTATTTTGAATAACTAAGTAATTTACAGATTAAGTCAAAATTAATACTATACATTTATATAGATTCAAAAGCATGAAATATTGGGACACAGAGTAGGTATTTCTTTGCTGCCGATTCATTTTCAGTGTAGTATAGTTAAATATGAAAAGATAACGATAAGAAAAAGATCAGACAACACTTTTGATTATCGGCCTTCATTGAGACCCACGTTAAATCATGCTGACACAAAGACAATAACAAAAAAGTCCCCAAATCTACCATAGTGAAAGGATAAAAGAAACGAGTTCAATGATCAAGTGCTTAAATATAGCCTACCGGCACAGGGTAAAGTTGCAAGACCAGATGGTGTGATTCGAGAACAGCCTCGCAGATCCAGCACCCGGAGCTTGGTGGAGCCAAACAGAATGTCTCTCAAGTCTTTGTCGGTCATGAAGGAAACAGATGTTGTAGCCATGCACAGCTCCTCCAGTAACGGGAAGCCTGACGTGGAATCTGGTCCGTTACGCATCACCTTATGCATAGGTATGACATTCAGCATCCGGAATGTCTAAAGGCAATAAATGTACAGGGTTTTGTATTGGTGATATTGGTGCAGAGATATGACAACTTAACAGTTTCACAGTACACACTGACACACCGGGTACAAGAACAACAGGGCCTCACATACAGGGTAAAGGGACAGTGCAAGATGTACCATGAAGTGAAGGTCTGATTCTCATTGCTTGACTGGATCTTTGGTCCCATTGTACCCACCTTACAAACTAGGTTCACTATGTTAATTTGTTTCTGTGTTAAAAGAAATGTTTTGCGGTAACCGTCAAACCCAAGATGGCGTCCAATATGGCCGCCGAACTGTAAATCAGCATATATCCGGTTATATGTATATGCTAGAATGTTTTCTTGCTCAAATAATCCAAATATTTACCTGCCTTTGCACCTGTGGACACATTGGACGTCCTCTTCAGAGATGCCTTCTTTGAACTTGGCCCATCTTTTCCTTGACTTGGTGTGTCTGGTGTGGTAGGTATAGTGTCTGCACTTCCTTCACTGGAGCCTTGAACTCCAGATTCAGAATCCATCTTGTGGAGCTATCTAGTCTTTCCCAATTAATTTTTGTCATAATTTCAAATGAAAAGTGGGAAAATTGTAACATTTCGGTGCACGTACTGTAGGGCCTTCATTTGAATAACAAATTATTTCTACAGTACACACTAGCCGTGGACTTTGAGATTTCAAGCATCGTAATAACGTACACTGATTCGTCGAGAGGCATTGTCCATGTGCTAATGTTTCTTACTACATATATACATATAAATAAACATGGTGACCTTGGTACATATGTATTGCATTGTACATGATATCATGTAACAATTGTTTTTATTATTGTACTTTTACAGTCCTATTATTTATCACCTTCACCAACCTCTGTTTTTAACCTATGCGTTTCTTGACACATAACATATTGAACGTTGTTGGTGATTGTGTTCTGATGAACTACAAATGAATTGCCCTTATAGGGATCAATAAAGTTGTTTGAATCTTGAATTTTGACAAGAACAAATACTTTTATCAAACTGGAATTAATTTGTTGTCCACGAAAACACATGTTTAGCCATATACACCAACATTCTATCATAAATAGAACCCGGTATTTGGATGTATAGGTTTGGCGGGAGGTTTGGATACCATCTTGTATTTGAAGGCCACCGCGATAAAAATGTTTTAGCACACCAATTCATTTTTGTTTCTCATACCATATAAATGTAGAAGCAAAAAACTAAACAATAAACCTAGTTTGTAGGGTGGGTTCAATGGGACTGCAAGTTATGTGGGATCAGACCTTCGCTTATATGGACAGTAGACAATATATAATCAAACTACACATATACCGGTACTGTACATTAGGGCTGCACAATTAATTATGTATAATCGTATATCATGTGAAGAACAACTAGGTTTAGCAAGTCTTTTGTTCCTTCAGCAATTAGACCGCTAAATGAGAGGGACAGCATAAAACATAGGATTTGATGGTTTTGTCCAGAGCTATGTGCAACACCTGTATGGTGACTCTCTATATGAGTGTGTGTCAACGTATGCCAGAGAGACGGTGCTTGGAAATGCTCTCTCTCTCTCTGTGTGTGTGTGTGTGTGTTAGGGGGATGTAATTGTATTTATATTTGTCTTTGTGACTGCTTTGTGTACTTTCCACACCTTGACCACCCGAATTTCCCTATCTGGGATAATAAAGTTTACCTTGACCATGACCTTGTGAGTCACCCAGAGTGCATTGGTACCATGAGAAAATTATAGTGAGTGTAACATCAGAAAGTTCAACTGAAAACAATCAGATGTATGAAATAAATGATGCATGGGAAAACGTATGATTCCTGTAGTGGGAAAGTATCATGCGCAAAGGCGGAATAAGTGTGAACAGATCCACATTTTAAAAAATTGCCTATAGGTCTGAGTGGTGAGTTATTTATTTTTTACCTTGAGTTTAAGACATCCACTTTGTAGGCCCTGGATGCAGATGGGAAGTTGGCAATATCCACTGTCGAGCTTTGTGTTGATCTCCAACAATTCTAAATCAGGGCAGCATCCTCTCTGGAAAAACAAAACAATATGGCACGTGTACAAAGTTAATTTGTGCTCAGCGGTCTTGACTGTGTGTAATACATACATAAAAAACATATGGGGTGAAAGGGGGCTCACAGAGATAGCAGCTAGAAGTCTGTCGTTCTTGGGTCCATGAGTGAACAAAATTTGTCTGATTTGGCTGCCGGAGTTTTCCAGGAAGGCCACAAGACCGTCAGCCTGAAACTACAGCAAAAACATGCTTTAACATGATGATACAAATAAGCTTTCTACATGTCTACATCTCTATGTAAACGCTAGTGTATAGTAGCCACTTTGGAGGGTAACCAACCATCATTTAGAGGTCCTCTTCTACAAAAAAAACCTAGCTGCCTGGTAAAAACCTGAAAGTGGCTGGTGAGTTTTAGGATGCGCCTGCCACTGTGCTGGTGAACAAAAAGGTTTCTTTCCCTTAGCCTAACCAGTAATCACTGTGTATTGGCTGAGTACTGTAGGTGTATTACTCGTTCTACAAAAATGTTGACTGAAATGGTATTTGGTGTACCTCTGAATACTGCACATTTATGCTCTCCAGAGACCGGCTGTTTACACGGAGGCTCTGGAAGGTCTTCTCTGTCACGCCTGTGCAGTATGACAGCGTGAGGGAGCGTAGATGAGGGCAGGACTGGGACACAACCTATTTGATTGACCAACACATTTTGCAACTGTTAAAACCTTGATCGTGAAATACATAGACAAAATATATAGACAAAACAGTACAATGTATACATACATATATGTTATACATTCATAATGCCAAAAAGGAAAGATGACTTACTTCTACTGCATAGTCAACGTTCTTTTTCCAGTGACAAAGAGAGAAGTCTTTTAGTTGAGAGAATCTAGAAAACAGTAAGTGTATAGTTTATGAATCAACAGCTGCTCTATCAGGGATCTTATTTTAAAGGTAATTAAAAAAGTAAAGGTATAACACATCAAAGCACAAATTACATCCTAGCCCACACATGTGTCAAACTTCTTCATAAACCAAAACTAATAATATGGACCTATTCTGTGCCAGCCAGTTAAAAGTGTCCTTTATCTTCATCTCTGTTTTAGGCAACTGGGTCTTCCCTGGCTCAATCCAGCAGAACCCTACAGACACTCTGCGCCACAGGCCAGGACTGGAGGCAGCGGCATTCCACAGATGACAGACTCTCGCCATCCTACACCAGGAAACAGCGCAGAAAATAGTGATGTAGTTCATGATGGAACTTTGTCCCCAAATAACAGCACTCCAGCTTGTGACAACCATTCTAACTCTATCTAGCCTAATCCTATAAATGTAATCAAATGCACGCGTATTACCTGCATAGAAATGGTACTGCGCCATCTTGGAAGACCACCATCTGAAAAATATTGACCAGCACCTCCTCAGGAAGACTACGGCCCCATCTGTGGTCCGTGCCTCGCTCTGGCTGATGCAGAGTGGCTTCCGCTACTTTCTTGATCAGTGGATTATTTGCCAGTTTAGGCTTGGCGGGGACTGTCTTTTTCTTCTTTATCTGATTGGCTTTACCTTTTCCCTTAGTAAGCTTATTTTTTCTGCTTCCCTTCTTCTTTGGACGCCAGGCTAAGTTCTCATACTGACTAGTGTTGGATATGACCAGAAGCATATCTTCCCCTTCTTGGACAGTGTAGCCGAGCCGAGCAGGCCGGTTGACTTTGGCCTTCTTTCGCTTCTTTGCCTTTGCACCTGTGGACACATTGGACGTCCTCTTCAGAGATGCCTTCTTTGTACTTGGCCCATCTTTTCCTTGACTTGGTGTGTCTGGTGTGGTAGGTATAGTGTCTGCACTTCCTTCACAGGGGCCTTGAACTCCAGTTTCAGAATCCATCTTGTGGAGCTATCTAGTCTTTACCTTCTGCTTGATCCCAAGAGAACTAGACACCAGCAGAGCATCGGCATATCCACATCTGAAAACAGCATCAAATATCAGAACAAGAGTATGTCGGTGGGCTGATGGCATTTCCTCAGTGTAGTGGAGGGACAATTCAGAAAAGGCTACCGAGTGAATGAGGAGAAATACAGCAGGGACACCTTATCTAGATCACTATCACACATCATATTAAAAGCATTTTTTTCAAAATGTTTCTAGTCATCTGTGGGCATAGATTCTAGCTTTTACAAATAGCACATCATAACTTCAAATACTGATTGCCGTTTACAGATAATACAGAAAAGCAGACGCTACTAAGCTAAGCCAGATCTATACGGTCAAGCTAGAGCTGATGTTGAGATGGAACTATGGACCATTGTGACGGCACATCCTCTACGTTTCAAATATATGTAGTACTACAGTACTATCCAATATGCAGCAGGAATGTTTTCACTATTTAATACGAATTAAGCCTTTAACGTTAGTGTTTTTTGCACAGATGTGTCAAAGCATCAACAGTAACTAGCTAAAGTGAATCATATCCATTATTAGGGTTACTGTGATAATACTAGTTAGCTGTCACCCAACCACGCAGTAGAAAAGATTATAGCAGCTGAAATGCTGTTGCCTTGGCAACAAGACCTACCTGACTCATTTGTATGAATACGTTTTTGTTGTTGTTGAATATTTCAGGACTTGTTCACTGTTAGACATGCAACCGTGCTGCTAACAATAACGACAACATCCCAGTCTCCATGTTAGTAGACCCACAATGCATTTCAAATCCACTCAGGCAATTGGTGGAGAACTCAACAATAGCCCGCCTTCCATAAAAATCAGCCAATCACTTGTTAGGCCACTATTGCAGCTCCTACATTGTATAGAGGGGGCGAAGAAGAAGCGTTTCGCGTTATTGCTTGCTGTCGTGGTAAGAAAATATACGTATAAAGTTTGCGTTCGGTAGTTGGAGGGTATTATGTTGCGATATTCAAACATGAAGCGCTGCAACGCCTATCAGAAGCATTTTTGTACACGTTTGTTATAGTTACTATACTGCATTGCCAGCAAGGTGTGTAAAGTGTGTGCTAGTTGTTCCCTAGGCTAGCATGTTAGTCTAGCATTAGCTAGCTAACGTTTTAGTTTAGCAGAAAAAGAAAGCGCGCTTTTAGACGTTGGATTGAAGGTTATCTCTTTTTAAAACAGTTGGCAATGGAGGAGGGTCAAGACTTCTCTCTTTGTGGGAAAGCAGCTGTAACCGAGGCTAATCTGAGTAAGTTAACATTTAACTTGTAATAGAATAACTAAGTTGTCATGCAGTAAAGCTATTATTAAAGTGTCAGTGAAATAAAAAAATTACCTTTTCACCATAATTCTCACAACACCTGTATTGTGTCCTTGTTTGTTTTGCACTACTTCCTTGTTTTTTGCACTACTTCCTTTTTGAGTTCTTATTACTATTGTTCTTATGTTGTCTGTGTGCACCAACAACCACAGCAAATTCCTTGTACGTAAAAACTACTTGGCGAATAAACCAATTCTGATTCTGATTCTGATTCTGATTGAACAATAAATACAAATAATTCACACACAGAAAAGGTCTCGTCTTTTCATAGCAAAATCCCATTACTTTTACTTCTTGAAAAACGGTGTATCTTTAGTGGTTACTTTGTCAAATACAAATAGGCATACAGAAAAAAATGTCCCCCAATATCACCTCCAGTCCTCCTATCACATAAACCCAACGACTTTCAAAGCAACACGAGTGGCAACATGGTATGGTGGTGCATTTTTGGATGTTCACTCTCCCCAAAAACAGTACTTATATTATCAACCAATATTTTTGTCATCGCTCACCAACATATCTGTTTTTCAGGAGATGACACCTTCTGGAAGCTTGTTGCAGACTTCCATGGTCCTCAAACAGGGGAAGGATTGGAGCTTGATAAGGCACCATGCAAAAACAGACTTTTGATTCAAGTAGGACTTATGAGAGAGGACAGTAATCTTCCTTGGAGTAGTGTCGTAGAATGGCTTCAGAAGATTTTCCCAGAGCATCAGTCGGCTGACTTTCGTTGTTTGATTGAAATGGGCATCGTCACAACATTGAGTCTGGGAAGTGATACAAGGCTGACGTTCCTGGAGTCAGACGTGAACTTTAATTTTGTTGGCCCAATATGCGATAGCATTGGAGTGGAACGAGTACATCTTTTGGAGATGAGAGATTTTTCAGAGCAAGCGCAGTCTATCGAAGTCACAAATGGATTGATTCTTGAGTTGAGTAACTTTATCAACAGGGAAAAAATTGACCCAATTATTTTAGTTACTTGGCTTAGAAATTTCAACCCTGAGTTTTGTATGGATGGGGATATTCACAAAGCAAATAAAATCCTTAGGCCTAAGATAAAAAAGTTCAAACTGTGTTATCGCAATTATGAAACAAGAAGTCACAGGAGGAATACAGTAATGGAAAATCTGCTTCACAGTCCATTTGAACTGGTGTCGAACAGAGTTTACAAACGTAAACTTGGTACGAAGAAATGCATGAAAAAAGACACTTTATTAAATTATCAAAAGGTGGTAATAAAGGAGGAATATGACAGTTGTGAAATTATGCAAGATGAAGAGAAGCCTGTCCTTCACCTTGAATCGGATGAAAAGAAGATAATTGTGAAAGAGGAAAATGTCACTACATGTGATGGAGGGGATCAAGATTTGGATAAATCCAATAATCAAGATGAAACCCCAAATGACAAAGGGGAAGCCTTAACCCTGCTTGACATTGCTATGCTCTCTATCCAAAAGCTGACACGTGTGTATGGTGGGAAAACTGATGCATCCAAGCAAGTTTCCATGGATCTTC
The DNA here is from genome assembly GCA_900312575.1 of Acanthochaenus luetkenii. Classification (NCBI taxonomy): domain Eukaryota; kingdom Metazoa; phylum Chordata; class Actinopteri; order Beryciformes; family Stephanoberycidae; genus Acanthochaenus; species Acanthochaenus luetkenii. Next base: position 22,979 of record OMOT01025273.1, on the reverse strand, counting down.
TCAAAAATCATTATGCTCTAGCATGTAAAGAGCATCCAGCCATGATACAGTTTGAGGAACAAATAGAATCGTCTACTACACACAATTCACTGGCTTCTCCTTTGGCTTTCTTACACTACAATGCCCATTTCCTTGTTGAGATACATGATGCAATTGAGCAGCAGATGGTGATTTTTGAAAGGGAAATCACACAGTCCACTGGACAAAAACTAGGCCGCGATAAGAATCCGAAATTCAAGACGTTTGTGAATTTCTCAGAAAGTGCCACTTCACGTTACATCCACATGGCTTGTGATGTCTTAAGCCCTTGTGCCCCTGTTAGGCAAAACTACAGAAAGCATTGGGTGGCTTTCTGTGAAGAAAAGAACAATCCCTCCAGATTTGCGATGAATCGATCAAACCAATTCAACAACTACTTTGAAGCTGCAGCGGGCCTTGTTCACCATCACAAAGAGATTGCCCTCTTTTTCTCTGATCTGGTGTTGCTGAACAACGATAATTACCCCAATGTCATTCTGGAGAGTTTACTTAATGATGCTACTGATGATGTGATGCAGAGCCTTGTATGCGTTCTGGCCATCATATACTGCAAAATCCTTGGTCCTTACTGGCAGCTTCTGAAAAGTGGAGGAGAATACTCGCTCTTCAGCCAGTACATACTCTGTCTCTACCAAAAGCTGCTTGAGTGGTCCAAAGATCCTTCAACACTCCTGGAACCTGAGTTGATTGTGAATGTATTTCTGCAGTTCCCATTGCAAGAGAAAACCTTTGACAGGGTTTTCCATTATTGCAGTCAGTGGCACACAAATAGGGACCTAATCACATCCTGTTTGAAGAAGCTGGTAAAGGTGATTGCTGCTGTTACTGAGGAAAACCTGATGGACTTCCTGCCAGGAGGAAAATATTCCCTAAGTCCACCGCAAGATGTGTCCTTACAAATCACAAGCTGCACATTCTCTGTCTTGATGGGAGAATATCCCTTCGGTCATGCGTACCCATACAAGAGGAAAAGACGCAGCGAGGCCTCCAAACACTCCTCAAACAATTACTCGTCCTCAAGTTGCTCTCAGGAAGACAGTCACCTGTCCGGTTCATCCGAAGACACTTCCGAGGAATCTCCCTGTTGGCCAGCTAATAAGAAAACCCTCCTCAGCCAAAAAGGTGGGCAATCTCATCGGTTCAAAAAAACATACAGTTTCTACAAAGGTCACAACAAAGGAAATGTGGGGAGAAATACTTTGAGACATGATTCAAACGAAACAGACCATGAGAACATGGATAGAAAGTACATAATGGCTACAGTGAGCAAAAATGGAGGGCCTTGCAAGACACGGCGGGATGTCGACAGACTGCTTTTACGTTTTGATGGAAAACCCAAACTTGACAAACGGGAAGCACTTCGTTGTGAGATCTTGTACCAGAAAATGGTTCTTGACAATAATGTCCTAAACTTGGATCGAATCGGCTGCACCAACTCAGCAATGGTTTCTAAACTGAAATTGTCACTTCCCCGGGTTAAACCTGGTTACTGTTTTGTCTTAGCCCCTAAACTGACAAAACCAAAACATGTTCCTGCACAGATGACAGAGGCTCAAACCAGTCCGAGTGGATGCGGCAGCGCGTGAGAGCCTTGATTTGGGCTACACAGCTTTATTTTGAGGAATAGACATGTGATCAATTACTTACAATGTCACTAGACAGAAATCGTGTGTGGGACTCGGCGGTATGATTCTATTTTCACAAGTCAAGCAAGCTAAGAAAACATGCAATGACCTCAACCATTCCTCACATGTAAAACATGTACCTGTATGTATAACCCAGATGCAGCTAACATATGTGCTGTAAATTTTGTTGATGCCACTAGTCAAAAAGATTTAGGTTTTGTGGCGTTTAGATTTTTTGTGTATTACGTAATTGTATGCCACTGTATTTTTTTCTTTTGAGATAGATTACATTTTTGTTGCAAAAAAATGTAGTTAACTGTGAATAGCATATAATAGCTCACAAATGTTCAGTAAATGGTGCTATTGTTGACTTAAACTGTGTTATGTGAACACTAACAAAATAAAATAGCTTTTTTACTTTGCATTTTGTTGTCATTTTAGTTACGCCATCAACCTACATGATAAACTAGAAAAGGATTACCTAATGCCTAGGCATTGGGTTTTGAGTTTGAGCATCGTGATGATTTGCATTTAGAAAATGTCGTTGTATTAGTTGTATTTTGATTGTGAGCTAGGTTGACCGAATGTCAGTCTCGTATATTTACATTTTTAATTCGGATGTGAAGGGCTTGTGTGGTCAGCCATGTTAGAGTTCCTGCTTATGGAAGAGTTGACTGGGAGGAGCTAAAGAAAAGAGGGAGGTAGTAATGATTGTCAGGGGGCTTATTGGGGTCACCGTGCCAAAAGTCAAGGCACTGATTCATTTTTCCAGTCCCAAAGAGGGGTCCCAATGGTTCAAGGGGCCCCAGCAGCAAGATGAGGAATAGCCACATCTTTGATTTGATGGTCAAGTGGGAGAATGGTATATTAATCTCTATCTCTTTATTATTTACTGTGTTGAAACGTGAAGCCCTTTGACATATTTGACTTGTTATGGCCTGCCTGCAATATAGACAGTCAAGTGCTTTACTAAATCATATCCATCAACAAAAACGTATCAATCAAAGGACCTTTGACAGAGCTGACGCTGAAGTGTCTCCCGCATCAGAGGGGAAGGAAAACGAACGCCCCCCATATCTTTCAGCACTACGAGTGGCTCTTTAACAATGCTGCCTTCCGGCACTGTCGGAAATACGGGTGTTCCCACTAGAGCGCGCACGAAAGAGTGAATACGAGTGGGACACCCGAGTTGCCAAGATGTGATTTATTCACTCTTTGGCCAATAAACTCATTACATCATCAATTGCATACCTGGTGTACATAATCTCCCATTAATTCTGCCGCTGCAACACAATGTAGCTCTGTACTACTTAGTTTATCAAATAAAACAACAGTCACCAAAAAACAACAACTTTTGTTTCAGGGACCGATGATGATGAAGAAGATGAAGAAGAAGATGAAGAAGAAGAAGACGAAGAAGAAGAAGAACTGACTTGGAATACGCCGCGTATCGTATTTACGACAGTGGCGGTCGGAAGAGGCAGCTCACGAGGAGCAGCTGAAGGCGCCGGGGGCGGGAACCTTGCGTAACGCTCCACTATTGGTCTGTTTTCCCGCCGAGGCCACCTGGCGAGGTCAGGGAGTCGCAGGGAAACGTCGCGGCGTGTGGCGG
>OMOT01025273.1:0-12002 GCA_900312575.1 Acanthochaenus luetkenii | reverse complement strand
CTGACCTTCTTCCTCTCCGCCGTCGACTGCACTTCCTCCGTCACGTTCCTGCCCTTCATGATGCGCCTCAAGCCCCAGTATCTCACCACCTACTACATTGGGGAGGGTGTGAGCGGCCTGCTGCCTGCCCTAGTGGCTTTGATCCAGGGGGTCGGGGTGGTCCACTGTGTAAACCGCACACAGGCTCTGAACCACACCCTAAACAGCTCCCACAGCACTGTGACCTATGAACTCTGGGCTCAGTACCAGCCAGCCCACTTCTCAGCTGAGGTGTTTTTCTTCTTCTTGAGTGCCATGATGCTGGTGTGCCTGGTGGCTTTCCTGCTGCTGATCTACCACCCTGCTGTGGCAAGGGAGCGCCCTAATGGTCGTTACAGCAGCGGGGTGAAAGAGAGAGGCAACGCGGCTCAGAAACAGAGGAAGCCCATGATGGATCCTTGCACGGTTGCTAACGTGAACCCCAAAAGCAGCTTTGGCACCGGCGCTTACAGCTGGATGCAGGTGCTCTACATGTTTTTCATCCTGGCCTGGGTTAACGCGCTGTCCAATGTGGTGCTTCCCTCGGTGCAGTCCTACTCATGCCTGCCCTACGGGAACAACGCCTATCACCTGTCAGCCAGCATGGCTGCCGTGTCCAACCCTCTGGCCTGCTTCATCGCCATGTTCTTCCCAATAAGGTGAGTTTGGATTGCGGTGGAATGGATTTTCTAAGAACCATTTTTATTCCGCTCTCTAAATGCAAATGATAATCGAGCCTGGCTACCAAATCACAGGAATAAGAGTGAAACAGCCCCAAACTCCTAAATAATCGGTGTCATTTTGTCAACACAGGTCTCTGCTGTTGATGGGAGCTGTCACAGTCATGGGCAGTGGAGTTGGAGCTTACATCATGGGCATGGCAGTGCTGAGTCCATGTCCACTGTTGGTCAATGACACCGCAGGAGGCGTCCTCATTGTGAGTCCATTGCTCATTTAAGCTTCATTTAGTCAAATGCTAAACATCAATCATGTTTTATTGATATAACCCTTTTATAGTTAGGTTGTTATTTCATTGACGCAAAATAATAAAACATTTGGGTCCAAACTATATACAAAAAAAATCATAGGCAATAAAAGTACAAAATATACAAGCATGTCTCAAAGGGCTTTACATGGCATCATATATACATACCACGTCATCATATGCATACTACATATACTATGTGACATACATACTACATCATATACACTACATCATGTACCATACTGCACACAAACACATCTATGGGCAATTTAGAGTGTTCAGTGTCACCTGATCTGCGTGTCTTTGGACTGTGGGAGGAAACCCACGCGAACACGGGGAGAACATGCAAACGCCACACAGAAAGGAGCTACCGTGCTGATTACCTTATTCAGAAGTGGAGAAATAAAAAGTTGATTCTAAAACGCCACAAACCGATATTTTCCATATTGGAAAACATTGTTTGCCTGAAGTTAATCGTTCAATATCTCTGAAACACAAGAGAATCCAAAGGTGATATAATTTGTCACCTGAGGACTTACTTAGTATATATTTAAATACTTTTTTTTTTTAATTGTGTGCTATTCAAAGAGTAGGTGTCACTTATGTATTTTTGTCAATATAGTTTTTCACTTTTTGTTATGAAACTCTTCCCCTCACCTTCCTCGCCCTCTGCTTCACAGGTGTTGGCCTGGATCGTCTTTATTCTCGCTCTGTCCTATGTGAAGGTGATCATTGGAGTGATCCTGCGTGATGAAGGCCACGGCGCCCTCGTGTGGTGCGGCGCTGTAGTGCAGTTAGGCTCGTTGCTGGGCGCTGTAACTATGTTTCCATTGGTCAGTGTGTATAGCTACTTCTCACCAGGAGACCCATGCGCCACGAAATGTCCCTGAGCGAAGATGTCATGTATAAGACACTGAACCATCACTGGAGGCAGGTGCAGTACACACTCAACACTTTGTTTGAACTAGTGGACAAATACTCAACAGAGGGAATTCAGATTAAATGTATTTACTACTACTACTATTATTATTATTGTTGTTTTGTACACAAGAAAACCAGAGCACAAATATATAGGTAGATAAAGTACGATAGGCAAGTTAAGATAAGGAAGCCACCGACCATGCTGCTCTTGAATGTTCAATTCTCAGACAGCGTCAAAATGTCATTTGTTGCAGATGCAGTTATTGAAATGAAGTTATATAGTGTGATGAATGTGTTGATAGCTCTAGTTTAAACCTCTAGAGGATGAAGGCATGTTTGGTATAAATATACCAAGTATAAATCTATAGGAATTTAGATCACACTCCCTGACAACAATATGTGTGGCTGTATTATATTTATATATAGTGTTTCCCACAGTTGCCATGGTACTTCTTGGGTACAACCTGTACAATTGACTGAAGTGTCATGCATTACACACGAAAATGAATTATTTGTTAATATAATAATTTGGCAATATTCGTTTTGTATTTACACGTGTTTTAAGCATATTGTGTATATGACATCACATTAAGCTACAACGTAATCCCAACACTAAATGAACACGGGCTGTTTTGGATTAAAGAAAGAAAATGAAGACACAGCACACATGTTACTTGGCGTTTTCTTTCAACAAGACTAGGTGTCCCGAGTGATGGCTGAGCTGTTCCAGGCATGTGCAATTCAAAATGTTAAACTGGTAATATATGAAACCCCAGGGAACCGTCAAAAGCGTCAAAGGGGTCTATATTTTGATAGAAGGAATATCTTGTTTTCTCTAAACACATACACATCCAGTGCAAAAGGAATATAACTAAATGTGAAAGAATAAATATGCTAAAAAAGAATGACGTACTCTGTCCGACGTAAAGCCAGTAGTGAGAAACGTACATGTAAATGATGACGTACATTTCGAGGTACTTTGAGCAGGAAAACCGCCTCCCTTGGGTAGAGAGGTAAAAAACCCTGGATGTGCAACACTCGCAGCAGACAACAAGACTGTACGTCCAGGGGGAAGTTCACATTCATGTTGGTTTTCATCCACAAATTGGAACCATCTATCCATCCATCAATCTATCTGACTTGTGGATGAATGATTGTATGGCTACTGAACATGAGATTCATCCCATGTGTCGAGTCCAGCAGGTCTGACACAGACCACAGGGTGTCAGTGTACACTGCAATACAACCTACATCGAGCTACTCACGCTAAGGCACTGGAGAGACCAACACACACGTGTGTATGTGTTGGCAGGATGGAGATCAAAAGCGTCCGCTGGTGTAGGATTGTCCCTCACTGCAGTTATACACCATGAAGAATTAGGAGTCTCTTGGTGATCGTAATGGTTCTCTGGTTTTCTTGCTTCGGGAGAGAGAGCTGCTCACGTTCAGAAAGTCGTAGAATTAACACGTGCGAGTGCTTTTTAAGGACTTCCACTTCAGGCACATCGGTTAGGTTGGCGCACAAGATCCCATCAGTGTTAATAACTCGCAATTGAATACAGTCCGCTTGAATTCAAGTGAAAGCTGCATGGGGCAGCTTCGCACGTCGGCTGCTCCAAATGGCAGCAAGGCAGCCCTTCAATACCCTGAAATATCCTGAAACGTCCCCACGGTGAACCGCACACAGCTCGCCCGTGTTCACCAACCCGGCTGGTCTGTGACGCTTTACGCCAAATGACGCCAGAGCGACGAGAGGGGCAAGGGATCTGATGTCGCCGAGTCCAAGCTTTCTCTGGAGACGGCTTGGATTTTAATCAGTGAGATACAGACCATTCAACTGAAAGAGACGTGGCTATTTATTGACTACACAAAATAGCTTACAAAGCAGAATTACGAGTTGTAGACTAACGACAACCTTTTCAGTAAACATTTCCGTATGGCTTCGCTCATACCCATTAATTATATGGATTAAGACTGATAAATATATATATTTACGTGGGAACTGTGTGTAAGCCTATTCGGTTTTGCAATAAGTGCGCAGTGCACCATAAACAAATTGGTACATAAACCACAGTATGTAGGTAACCATGTAAAAGAAGCTGTGCGATAAACATGAATAAGCAGAGCACATGCTAAGAGAATAAATATGAAAATACAAAAAACAAAATAAAACATGAATTCATACATATTGCTGTTCACCATCGTTAACTATTCTTTGGATGAAAGAATAACTTCTCTATTACAATCCTGACTGTTTACATTCTTTGAGAGACGAATGCTACCTTCATATTGCATGAGATGATTTCTTCCTTTGATATCAATCAAACCATTATTGCTGTAGCAAACCGTTGACCCCCAAAGTTCATGTGATCTTCAAGCTAAACATTCTAAACTAGTCACCTCGTCATAATGTACGGTACATCATATGCGTTCTACTTGATTTCCTACTTTAGAAAATGGCACAAAATGAATATCCCGTTCTAACGTCTGCTTTGCGTCTACCACAACAGTATATAAGAGGCATCGGTAATATGGAGTATGAGGTTTATGCAACACCAACCAAAACATTAGACGTACATTGCTTAAAAGGGACTTCTGCCATCGCTGCATGCACAAGGCACTAGCTTGTTGTCCTGATGGCGTAACTACAAATAACACCACTGATCTAGTGGTTAAGTCACAAAACTTGAATGGACAGAACGGACTTTCCACTGTTTGCGATTTGTCATTTGACTAGTACACCATAAAATGGCATCTATGGCATTTTAAGGGTTAGTTGCAGTAAGGCCGTAAAGTGTATCACACGCTGTGGCTGTAGCCTAAACTAGTGACACATTTGTACATTTGTATAGTGCATTATTTATAAGTGCCCATTATTACCTGTTATTACCTGTGTTTTTTTTTATTGCCTTCCCTATTTCTGGCATTGTTTTGCCAATTGCTGCTGTAACACCTGCATTTCCCCTAGGGGATCAATAAAGTGCAATCTAAAAAGGGTTAACTTTGTAACGTTACACAATTATCGTTTAAGCAATAATGTGACGATGTGAATAATGTGACGACCTACCAACAGCAATATAAAGAGATTAAACCCCAATCGGTCCAACAATCCATAAGTAGCTGGCAGCAGTGTGACGGAGATGGTGCAAGACGCCAGTTTTCCATTGACTTGCCGTAAGAAGCTAGCCCAACGGTACACATAAAAATGGCCGCCGCTCCGACCAGCCTGAAATGTTTTATTTGAATGGGGAAAAAAACCGTTCTATCCATTCAAGTTCCGTGGGTTAAGTGCTTATTGTTGATTGCGAATGAAGAAAACATATTCCATTCTTTCAAACTAAACTTGATCGCTCCTAACAAATGTCCCGTGAAAAGTTTGCGAGGTTGAACTTGTCAAGCCGAACTTCTGGCCACGTTCGGTTTCCAGTCAAAGGCACTTTTCTTTTGAATTGTCTCTCCATAAAGCCAGCGATGCTAACTGAAGCACTACAGATATATACAAATGACATAACTCACAGACAATCAATCATTTACAAACTGCGGAAAAAGACATACAAAGCAATGCTTGGTCCACTAAAAGCGTACTTTGTGTGTGTGTGTGTGGGGGGGGTGGATGGTGGATGGCAGGTTGGGGTGCTACATACCTGATTGACATGTCTACAACAAAAAAGTCATGTGATTGATTCCTTGGGTAATTTCTGTGTAAAGGCATTCTATATGAAAAACAAGGCACACACTGGCCCCTGGTCCTCTGGACAATATATTTACGTTTGTTCCCCTTGGGTTTCCTTTTGTTGCTTCCAGCACACTGTAGTCCAAGCATGCAAAGCGTCAATTTTGTTTGGCATTTCCCTTTATTTTTATTTTTTCCCATCTCGATTTCGGTGGTGAGGTGAAGCTACGCGTGGCTGTGGACGGAGACGCTCGACAGGTCATTCCTGATGATCTCATTGACTGTAAAGGAAGAGAAAGAAAAAGGGACGGTCAGTATCTCAGAAGCTTTCCTAGGACCTCCACGTGGGAATTCAGCCGCCATGCCGAGTGTGTGTGCGCATGAACACGACGCGGAGGCTTTTATCCAAAGTGCGTTTTCGGCACGGGTGGCCCCAGCGGGAATGAAACCACTAACCCTGGCAGTGTCCGCGTGATGATCTACCCACTGAGCCGCACAGGACCACAACGGTTATTTCCTCAGAGTCCGACTAATGGAACCATATCCAGTAAGTATCAGTTCATATCAGATATGCCAGACCTCTTTTTATCAAGAGACGGGATGCAACCTCCCGCCCTCTCCAAAGGATCCAGGTGCACCTTGTTTATCTCTTTTTTTATCAGCCGTGTTCTTTGGCTGATGGGGGGGAAAGATCCAATATAGAGCAGACTGACTAAAGCCAAATAAAAACAAGATATATACACTTGTGGACCTACTGATAAGCGGGAAAGGGACAAAGCAGTCATTTTCTATCCATACTTTATTCCTCACTGAAGGGGTGGGAGGCAGTTCGTTTTTTCATTAATTGTCCCATTCTTATCTGTGAACTGATTTATGACATTGATGAGATAGTCTCTAGAGTTCCTCCCTCTTTAATCAGCAATCGGCCCAAGTTCAGGTTCAGGTTCAGGCCCCTCTTCGCAGCTCTCAGAGGGAGCCGCCATAAGAAATGTGAGAGGGGAAAGGGAACACCCCCGGAGTGTGCCTGTAGAAACCGAGCCAGCGGGCCTAGAGAGGAATTCCCTCTGACTGGACGCAGCCGCCCCGCAGCACGGCACTACAGTCCAGAGAGACGGGTCTGGAAAAGCAGCCTGGAAATCAGATTCCCCGCCACACGATGGAATGGTACTTTTATTTTTATTATTTTTTCTACAGCCCTTTCCCTCGGTGACCCAGCACTCGCTTCCTATCACGCCAAAAGGGTGACGGGATGCGCCTCGCAACTACAGAAAACCCCCCGAGTTTAAGAGAAGCCACTGTGGTAAACCAAAAAACGCACTGTACCATTACCACCACAGGTACCAGGAAAATAACTGAGAAAGAACACATTACCACGCATTTACCAAAAATGTACGACAAAACCTAACAACGAACGTTTCAAATCAAGCAGAATTGTGACTGAAGCCGTTTACAGAGTACAGTGCAATACCTCGCACTCCCTCAGAGCCCTTGTTGTCTAGACACGAAGTGAATGCGTTTGGCTGCCTGAACGACTGCTATTAATATAAGGAACAGGAAGAACTCCTGAGTGTTGAGTAACTACAGCAGCGATCTCACATGAACGTGTCACAGAAACACATGGACACATTGAACCTATTATGTGACTACGAGGACACGGGCGCATTTCACAGCAATATGTCTTTGCGAAGAACTTGGCACCGGGGGAAGATACTTGTCAGGGGAGTAATGACGTTTATATTCAGGGGCTGTAAATCACTTCCTCTTGATGTGTCATAACAGAGGGCCAAGAAAAAGGGCAAACAGAGATACCTATTCAGGTTCCGAAGGTTCATCTCGGCACGTGAAGTTCGATCCGTGCAACACGTCACGGGCAAACGCCGTCCAAAACCATCTTTTATACCGTCGTATAGCATGTGCTGCGTGTGTAAGACTTCACATCTGCCAGTGGAGACCATGAAATCTCCCTCCTGACTTCAACTAAGCCTCTGTGGAGAGAAGGGAATCTACCAGACTTCAGCTTCAGTTTCACCAAGATCAGTAACAACTCTGTTGTGATAATGGTACGATTAGAACCGTCCATTTTCCTGTGTGTACAGTAATACAAGATACTCTATAAAGTGCCTCACCACCAGGACAGCGTACTGCACACAGCTGGGCGCATGTGAGAAAATGACCAAATTACAAGAAGAAACACTTGAACCGCAAGAGATAAACACTTGAACCCCGTCTCCACCCCGTTACGGTCTGTCATTCTACTGCCATGTGTGTTCTGCCCGGCCCAGACTGAACTCACTGACCTCCGCCCCTCTGTTTGATCTGGCTTTGACCTTCTGTGCATCTGGAGGTTTAAGGATATCCTCTTCCAGTCCAGACCTCAAGGGGCCATTATCACACCGACTTCTCAATGCATGCATACATGAAGTCAGGATGCCGGCTATACATTTAGGACATCAAGCCGTCAGAAACCTCCACATCATGTCGTCACCTATCCGGTAACGTGGATTAATTATGGCGTTCAGACATCATATGCCATATGTGGTGGAACAGATTTCACTGAATAGCCTTCTTCAAAATACGAAGGGGATTATGGATACTACAGAAAAAGCAGGAAGACATGCTACATGCAGTAAAACGCTATCATTTGACCCACCGAGGCCACAACATTTACTGTTTACGTGTCCGTTGCCATGGCCTACTTTTCATTGTGCCGCCACATTTTATGTGGAGGATCTAATTGGGAAAAAAAATCTATCCATTGATCTCTAAGTGTGTTTACAACACAGTCCTAAAAATAGGCCCAACACCAGCACAACACCGGCACAACACCGGCGTCATGTGGCTCTGGTTACATTGATTTGCTCAAGAGAGAATTGAGTGATAAAGATGCTATGAACAACTTCTATTCATGCAAAAGTAATTGTAATGGTGTTATAAATAATGTTGACGACAAACAAAGAAAGATTAACTGTTGCTTATGAAACTGACTGAATGGAGGACAGTATCTTACCGACTCTGTACAAAATGGTGATTTGGATTTGTACATCTTCATATCCAGTTGTGGTCATTCATATCAGAGTATACTACGCGCCATCCTTTTATTTCCAAAAATGTTGGAATATCCTGATGGCATTGCTGTGAATTTATCATAAGGGAATTGCACTATTTGGGAGTCAATTTGTAATTGTACGCGTCTACCTTTCCAGTTAGTGCAGGGACCTTCCCATTGATATGAGGCAATCCATGAACCAGTTTCCTGTCCCATCAAGCTCCGCAGCAGCTGGGGCTGACTGATAGAGCCTGGCTCTTCCACCAGGAAACCCCGGACAAATGAGGAACTCCCCAAACAATTAGCAGGACAACGGCGCTTGCCTCATTAAGCGTTTCAACAGCGTCAAACATAATCCTGCCTGTAATGACAGTTTCTTTCAACACGATACTACAGCAGAGCCGATCCACCGGCGACACATTAACAGTCTCTGAAAGCTATAAATAAATCAAGCTAAAGGGACCAGAACTGAGACAATGAGAGAGACGAGGATGGGGAGCAAGAGCGCCACAAATCCCCCCGTTTACTGCCACGTCAGGTCCAGGCCACAAGCCTCAAGATGTTCTTGGCCCGCATACTAAGGCTTCCACTGGGTTACTGCTAGTCAACCCCCACAGTGCGGTTCTGTAGTTCACCCAGGCTTTTGCCAATGACATTTTGTTTTAAACCCAGGTATTACTTGGAAGCCAAATTCCCTAAACAATACTGTATTGGAAACGTTGCAGGCCTTAAGAAAAGTGAATGAATGAAAGAGAAAGGACTCCTTGTGTATAACCACAGTGAAAACGTTCCCTCTTATTTGGGAACGCACCAGACGTTGGCAACTTTCCTGGAAGCAGTAAATAGCCGTTTTGTGGCCGTTGCAGTACGAGATAAACCAATTGAGATATTTCCTGCATATTTCCTACTTTGCTGCCCGCACATTAATAACAGGCTAAGCTTATAGTGAATTTCAACTATTAATGTCACAAGCTGCGTGAAGTCAGATACTGCGAGTTCCACTTCTCTTTTTATTATTAAGGATTACTTCTTCTTCCAGGCTTTGGGTTAGCCAGTACCTAACCCATGTTACTACAAGATGTGCGTCTCGCACAAATTATTGCTGCAAATCAGTCAAGTATACTAAATGTAATTTCAAATATCGTCTAAGCTTTTTAATTGTACTGTCTGACACCTAACTAGGCCACAACAAACCAGGCAAAGTGTTTGGCTCAGGTCTGACTTTAACATGCACATGTTTCGCTCATGTTACCTCACCACTGAACCACTGCACAATGTAATGTACTGTATGGCTTGATCCACTTCTTCCAGACTTTCTCTGCTCCAAAAGGAAGCATGCAAACCTCCCCAGTCAGCAGGTTTTATAGCAGTGTGGCATGCCTCCATCTCTCTGCAGTGGCAGAGTACAGCCTGCAGCCTGCAGCCTATAGCTTCGGCTCTGGGCCAGACAACACTATTCAGACTTTCCACCACCAGAGATGTTTGCAACCTCCCAGAGGACAGCGTGAAAAAAAACCCCCATGCTAGACGGGGGGGATCCTGAGGCATATTAAGAGGGCTGCACAAACAGTGGGAGAGATATCAGGTATGATGAAAGACAAAAGGGCAACGGCAACTGTGTAGGAGGGCAAAAACACCCGCTTGAGTCGCTTTCATCTAAGAGGGGAGGTGATTGTAGCCATTTAACAGGACGCACTGGTAAACATCAAAGCGTTCAAGTTATATCACTTAAATCGTTGCGCCAAATCAATGTCAAATGTAATTTCATTGCACAACATGACAACATTATATTCAAGCTATTTCTGAAGACAACGGTGAATGCTTCCAAAAATAACGTACAGATCTTTATATACTAAATTACATTCACACCCTCTCCCCCAACACACACACACACACACACACACACACACAACCTCACGCCTTTAATTAATCGTTTCAATGATAGTTAGTGTTTCAGCTCCCCAAAATATCGTTATGCGAGTTGTTAACGTGTGGTCAACAAGGAAGTACAGCAACACCCCACCTGAGTGAGGCCGTAAAGCAACAGCCCGTATCAAACTCTGCCAAGAGGTTTAACGAAGTGAGAAGCCACATTAGGTTTGGAATGCTTAGTAGGATTTCCTTCAGTTTGCCAATGAAAACAGTGTAATTGGGGGTCTAACTCCTCAGAAATACCCATTGTGTCTACGGTGGCATACTTTAATACCACTTTAAGACTTTAACGTCTCTTCGGTTTGAACCCAACAACCCTCGAGAGATGCGAGCAGTGGCACCGGAGTCGGATCATAATTGCAAATCAAATCTCCACCGACACGGCTGTTAGCCAGCTAAATATCCCCCCCCAGACAGAGCTAACAAGTGTTAATGTATTTACCCAGACCGTTTACAGGAAGTGGCATGGGAACAATCGGAGCCGATGCAGCGGGGGGCCTCTGGTATCTGATCGACTCCGCCGATAGCTGCTGGTTAGCGTTTCTTCAGCGACTGCAGCGAGAGACGCTTCCCTCCCTGAGATTCATACGGGGCCAGGCACTGCTTTTTCTTCCCCGAGGAAGATCATTTATGCCATTTATTTCAAATCGCCCCAGAGCCTCAGTGGTGAGCGCAGAGGCCCAGACCAGTGAGATCATACGGTTTCCCTCTCTCGCAACATCCGTGAGATAAATAAAGGGGGTCGTTTCTTTCATCAGTGGGCTTTGAGCTGCGGTGCCTCATTCGGGATTTAAAGCCCCGACATATCGACCACTGGACTGCCAGGTTTCTTTAATCCAACTACTGCATAAGTTACGAGCGGACAGCGATGAGGAAAACAAACAGGGCTACCTAAATAGTGAGGTTATTTAAAGGGGTATTAACAACCTCTATCGACAACCAGTGAACACCTACTGAACTTTTTGGCACAGACCCCGCCCTCCAACCCTCCAGTCCCCTTCAATTATGGTGGCCTGTAATTGACAAAAACAATAAAGTCACATTTTCACAATAGACGAGTAAACTAGCTAATTTGAGCAGAAACGTCTAGTGAAGAGGTAATATATCATGACACAACATACTGTAATATTATAATAATAATACTTCACTTGCTTTTTAGCCTCCGGAGCTGAAATGTCTTGCGAGGCCAGAAATGTGAGTTTTTTTGATAAAATGGCTAGTGTTTTTATAAGCAATAAGCATTTTTATGTGTAAAAAATGAAAACTGCACAGGGAGGGTCTGTTGACGTCTGTATCTTATCTACGTTTGTGTCTGGCCTGAGAAATCCTTTTCCACTCACCGTCATCAAGATACATCTGGTCCAGCTCCTGTGGTTCCTGTTTGATGTTGACAGCCAGCGTGGGGGGGCTGACGTCCTCCTGCAGGG
>OMOT01025271.1:0-10564 GCA_900312575.1 Acanthochaenus luetkenii | reverse complement strand
CATCTTCTTGCTTCCTCCACTTCCGTACCATTGATTCAATTAATGTTGAATTCTCTCGCAGCTGCTCTATTCCCATGTTCAACTGCGTGACTGATAGCCTTGAGCTTGAACTCCGCGTCGTAAGCGTGTCTCTTCACGGGCGCCATTTTGTTGTCCTTATACACACACACTGTTATATGGTGAAGCACAGTACGTATGTATTACTCCGCCCCTGACTACGTTACCGTAATGCTGCTAGCGGTGCGGCTTTGTAGTTTACCAAAGTCGTACTAAAACATTTTGAGAGCACCGTGAGCGCCGTGTACCACACAAAATCGCTTCGAGGTCAGTAAGCACAACCAGAATTAATCCATATATAAGGCTCTCCGCATTATAAGGCGCACTGTCGTTTTTTGAGAAAATTATAGGCTTTTAAGTGCGCCTTATAGTGCGGAAAATACGGTAGTTTGCTTACCAAGAAGATATTCACATTGGAGAGCTAACCATTAAGATTGTAATTGTAAATGAAAATGTTGTATTAGGTTGTAACATCTTGATGGAAAAACAGCCTACATGTCCAGTACCCAAGAAGAGTGTGAACAGGGAATCAGACAACATTACAAATCAGTAGAAAAAGAAGAAGAATGGGGAACGCTGGTTAAAAATCCATGATAGTAAGATGCTCTTTGGTGGTGGGGATATCAGTAGAATTCATAAAGCAAGAGGACCAAGGCACTCTTTCCCTTATAATAAAATGCCTTTACTAATATGGCATGGTACTGTTGAACATTAAAAAGAACTCCAATGCGTTTCGGCGAGTGTGAGTAGCAAATAAATTGACACATTTAAAAGAGAGGAACCAGTGGATGACACTAATTAGTGGGGGGAGTGGCCACTCCATATACTTCCTATATTATTAGAGGGTTTCCGCTAACCACAAATCCACAACAATACATATTTAAAAACAAAGCACACAAAGCATTAAAGGGAAAACAAAGACAACGTTCAAAGGATAAAAACAATAAAGGGGTGTTATTTACTTCCAAACAATGTCTCACAGAAAAGGAGTGAAGTCCATTCCCTCATTGAGACCTGGGTATTTGGCAGCTTGTAATTTGTACAAATAAAATTTACAAAATCGAATTGATGAAGCTTCTTGGCTCGGTTCCCTTTCCTAATAGATGCTGGGGTGTGGTTTATATCTACAGCTTGCAGGCTCTTGTGACAGGCCTTCTAATGTCTGGCCATGGGGTAATCCTCATTACCTCTGCGTATCGCACAAGTGTTCTGCCAGACGATCCTGGAGCCATCTCTTGGTCATTCCATTATAGAAGACTTTGCATTATGGACATTCCAATCTGTAGATGATATGGGTGGTTTTACAGTTTATGAAATGGTTCCTTTTAAATTCTGTATTGGAAGTGAAATCAGTGAATGTTTTTGCCTGGGCAACATTGCAACAGTTGTTACAATGATTGCATCTGAATGATCCTTTAGGTTTATGGTCAAGCCAAGTCTTACATTACAAACCAGTTGTGTCTAATATGATATAGAGGACATAATGTATACATGTTTATATGTAATGTAGTTTGCTGAAACCACAAATTGCTGAGAGAAATACAGACACACACACACAGACACACACACAAACACACACACACACACCACTACTACTACATATAAACAAACAGTTTTTTGGGGGGGTTGTCATACAAGAATACAATTATTTACGTTGATGTTTTGCAGATTATTTGATGTATCAATCACATAACGGACAATTTACTCAAGGCGTGCATCACCTTACAAGTGAGTGACAAATAGAGCAATTATATCAAATCGATTATATTTAAATTGGTTATACTAAATGATTTTATGTGTCAGCCTCTTTAATATTTCATATGCAAAGATGACTGCCTCCAGCTTACTGCTGATATGAATAAGTATGCTAATATAGCAAAAGCTTCCTCTGTGCTGTCGTTATATAATATGAAATATTGATCTGAATGTGTAGGATTCATTAAAGGGAGCATATAGGGCTTTAAAAAAAACATTTACTCACCTGAGGAATGTTTGCTGAGCACACGTGCTCTTTTTCATAATATATGCCTTTATACTTAAACACACATTCACTTCTGGGAGCTGCCCAGTGCAATCAAATTCTTCCGTACTGTTGGCCATTGAGCAGCTTCACTTCTAGTTTACCTACCCAATGCAGATTTTCCCAGCTGGTTGGCATTCAAAATCAATTTATAAACCCAGTCTTCTAAAGATAAATGAAAAATCCACCCTCGGATACTCGTACACTGTTATACAGTATATCATCAATCTGTGATGTTCAATGCACTCCTGGAGCTATTTTGTGATGAAGTGTTATTTATCTTTTATTCCGAGGGGCTGACATGTTTTAGAAGCTGAAAAAATATTCTGCTATCAAACTCCATTGTAGCTGTGCTGGAAATATCTCAGTGTGACATGACTTGATTGGTATTAGGGGAGACAAGTCAAAACTAGAAGGCACACACTAAAACGGAAATGTGTTTGAAACAAGTGGGAGCAGTGTAGGTACAAAACGGATGTTGTGGCTTCAGATATGGGTGACATCCTAGAATAGATATCCACAGTCATCCAAAAAATAAGATATATGAACAATTCAGAATTGAGCATGAGGGTCTGATGTGAACGTAGCAATAGTCACCACAATCATCCATGTGTCCCGGTGGATTATTGGCTCCGGTGCTCCATGCTAACACTTTAGCACACAATATGTTGAGTGATAGTAGGCAACTAGCTTTATCTCAAAGGTGAGAACATAGCGGCTAAGTCTGCAAGTGTTGGAGATTGATCAAATGTACATTAAATATGATGCTATTTTTTTTGTGGGTATCTACGTTCTCATCACCTCATGGGTAAATTGACCAATGGAACAATCTCCCAATCTCCCAATCTCTCCTTTAAGACTAACAACACCCTCTCTTTTCTACCACGACCCTCTAAACACACACATGGCTATACTTATTGCCAGGCTTTCATGACCACTCATGCCTTATTGAGTCACGTAAGAGATGTCCTAGTGGTTAGACAGACCATCTCACAACTGAAAGGACACGGGTTCAACCTCACACCACAGCCATTGTGTTTCCGTCAACAGACATGTCCTGTCAAAGTGTCCTTGAGCAAGACACTGCGCACTCATTGTAAATCGCTCTGGAAGAAAACGTCAGCTAAAATGTCCTAAATCATTTTTTGTAATGCAAAATGCCCTGAATGCAATTGTTTTCCTAATGACAAAATGTTTGTTTATTTTTTAGCTGTGTAAAAAAGTATATTTATATAAATCTGAATTCATAGTGGGAATAAGCTTGGGAAGGAAGGAAATAAAGTAAAATAAGGCTTTTATCCACATTAATCTCAGCACATTTTGAAATGGTCTGTTACTTAAGTAGTAACACTGATGATGAAGACAAAATGACAAAAAAAAGGAAATGACATGAATTACCTTGACAGAAAACAATGATGATAAACCGGTAATGACAGTCATGCATTCTGAAAGTAGTCCTGCCATTGTAAATGTTGCCATGGCTTCTGTTCACTATCCGCTACTTACTATTACATAGTGCTTACAGATGACATGTGTTGATGATCAGAGAATAATTCCAGAATTTCGGTCTCATCCAAGTAAGAGCAGAAAGAGAAAATGTGGTCACGACACAATAATCATTATTTATTTGTTATAAATAACATTATTATCCTGTTGAGTTTGGTTTCCTTTGCGATGTTCTTACTAGATCAGTGAGTATGAAATGGACCCTTGCTGTAAAAAATGTATTCCATATATCTGTGTCTCATCTACAGAAGATTAATATTCCCAGCCCAGTGAACTACGTGTGTGCTGTGAGAGAACTATCTATTGTAATAGCTCTGAGGAAGCATGAAAGATATGGGCAGATATTCTTTATTCTCATGACCTTGAACCCATTTATGAAGTCTTTTACATCGCCTTTCTCCTCAAAGGCTTCCCTTGACATCCAGCAGCATGGAGAAATACATTTTCTTCAAGGTTCATGTGTAGCCAGTGTATCTGTTCCACTTCTATTGCATCTTGTATCATTTTGAGCACAGAGGACACTATCTGTAATAAACTCTATGTAGAGGCTCAGAAAACCATCCGCTCAAGACATTTGATTTGGCTCCTCGGAACATGTGCTATCTCAACGTTTCTATCGAGCGCAGGCTCTTATGTCAGTGTTAGAATCAGAGTCAATGAATACTGTATACAAAGTTAATTCACCTTGGTGCTGGACTCTTGAGCCCTTTAAAAAAAAAATCTGCTGAGGTAAGCTCTTTTGGATCTAAAGATTAGGTGTTTTTTCCTCCTTCAAACTACCGCTTGTCAGCATTGCAACTGGTCTTTGGCAGACAAATGTAGCTCTACTGTACATTGCCTTGCGAGTGGGAGCATAGAGGTGAAGAGGATGCTGGACTCCTTATTTTTAACCCCAGCCCGCCAATTTAGACAGTCGTAGCATAGATAGATAGATAGATAGATAGATAGATAGATAGATAGATAGATAGATAGATAGATAGATAGATAGATAGATAGACTATTATTTCCCCACGTGCAGCGTCAGAAATACACTTTAATACTAAATCAACATAAACATGTGTCTATGTGGGGGTTTGTGACATGAAAACCTTTGAGAACCCCTGGCCTAAATGGTGCAAGATGACAAAACAAGCAAAACTCTATAACTGTCAAACGCCCTTTCAGCTGTGACGACCCTCAATGACTGAAATTATGTTACCAAGAAAGGCAATACAATCAGCATCACTGTTTGTATGTATAGTTATCATCATCATCATCATCATCATCATCATCATCATTATTATCAGCACAACACATTGCCTCTTCAGCCTTCTTATTGTTAGCATCAAACACCATTCCCGATCCCAACACAGTTATCATCTTAACCGCCATCATTACAAACATGATCAAGACTAAACCGAGAGTCGTTGCAGTAGCAAGCTACACGCCTGGTCTCGTGACATTTTTTGAAATTAGCACAATCTTAAAATGATAATATGTGCTCCGTGCACGAACTATGAGAGAAATACAGTATGTTTCCCCATGGCAAAATGAATGTGTGATGGAGACACATCTAGAAACAGTAGTTTGGCATTGCAATAGTGCTGTGGAAAGTAAGGGCGTGGAAGTCAGGGTGGTGGATGGGCGTCTGTCAAATCCTTACCCTAACATTAACCAAAATAATGTAGTTGCCTAAACTTAACCCTAACCTTACTCAAAGTTGTTTTACTTGGCTAGACTTAACCATTGGCTAACCTTTTGATGTGAGGAACGTGTGACAATGGTGTGCCCAATTCATGCTGTTGTCACATAATCATTTTGCGGTGGAGGAACGTAACCCTCACATTATTCATGTTCACAACACGTTATCTGTGTTTCAGCGTTAGTATACATTTCAGGAAATATTGTGAGGCTGTGTTGGAACTGCAGCCAGTAGAAGCACTCAGTGAGCAGCTTAGCTGAACGAGCCACCGGCTGCTGAGAGAGCCACATAGCCGGAGGAGCTGCGGAGCCATTTGGCCATGTGTAGACTAGATTCACTGAATGAGCCACAGCCTGCCCAGAGCACAGCATGCACTTGACCACTGCAAGCCTACTGTCATTGCAAATAGGAAAATAGGACAAACTGCTAAAGTCATGCCAATAGGCTATGGAAACTGACATGAAAAACACATGGTTAAATCCATGTGTTTTAAGATACAATTTAAATGAACCAGCATTCCATTCAGTAGCCTAATTCCAAAACAGCACAACTGCAGTACAGAATTAGTATTCCATGTCACTGCATCTTTCAAGTCATTTGAGTACATGATCATGGTCCGCTAAACAACAACACAACATAAAAGTAGACTACTATCTTTAGGACTTTCTTGCAAGATTACTTAATCCAGTTGAGAAAATAATAGCACATTCCCCACATTTGTTCTGTGAATAATTTGGAAAATTTGCTCCGTTTAGATGAATGAATCCTGCTTAGCGTGAGTGCTTGCAACCTTATGTTAATAATAGCAACTATATTTATGTATAACTTTTCTTAACCACGGTATAAATTGCTGTAACATAAAAAGAATAAAGCAATCATATACACAAACCCTGTGCTATAATAACCGGGAGACTTGCACTGCTGGCTCCAATAAGGCTTGCTCAGCAGAGCAGAAATACCACATGACTATGTAATAGCAATACTGTCATAACAATACAAATTTACATTAAAATAACACTAGGTTTGAAAGTCCACTCAGCACTTACAGTAACTTGACTTGCAAGATTAAGAGACTGATTGGGGACATTTGGGGATTTTGTTTTTGTAAAAAGGTGGGAGACAGGGCTAGACTCCATGCATTATGCAGTAACTTGCTCCAGCAGATGAGCGCTATTAGGTAAAATGTATAGAGTGAGTTATTGGGCCAGACATACACAGAGTTGTAGGCCTAATTATGACATTTCATTAAAGAGATCTATATGGAGGTGATATGGCAATTATTGCTCAAGCATGCAGCAATAATCCTTCTCCCTTTGTCCAGAAAGAAAATTGACTGTTCAGTGGATATGTTACAAAGAAATAAGGCAAAGATCAACTCTAGGGCTGAATTGTTGCCAGCCACTAGAACTGCACCATGGTACCCTCCTTTGTTGTACTCCCACAAAGAGGTTGATATCTATCAAACATGTGAAACTACAGGCTCAACAACAGGCAGCAGGCTCCTGTTTGTGCTTCCGGAGGAGTTCTGAACATGAGCAAGATAATTGTATTTACCTGGTAATTTAGCCTTACTTTAACACGCGCTTTGAAAGCAATTAACTCAGTTGGCAATATACAGTATATTAAGTTACTGATGGCAGCAACTATTGTGATCACAGACGTAGCTCTTTAGCATATCAAGGAGCCAGGGTGTAGATGACATTTCAGAAGTGATACTGACATTTAAGGCGGTCAGGTCAGGAGGTCCTCCTCTAATATGAGTAGTTTTACTGCTAGAGCCCAATTTTTGATGGTATTATTATCCTTTTTTATCCATATATTTTTGTGCTGTATTTGTAAAAACGCTTGGCAGGTATAAATAACATGGTGTATATACTGTAGGTATAGTGACAACTTGACCTTTGACTTTTGGCCACCAAATATATCATTTTGACATAAATATAAAAACACTGCACGTTCTTACTGCATATTGCATTGAACCACTATATGAAAATATAGTTTGTGACTCTGTTTCAGCAAGTTCAAAATGCAGTGAAACACTTTTTAGTGTGTCGTTTTGGAGATACGTACTGACTGAATTCCCCTATGGACAGCACTCATGACCAAAGCTGCCATTGTATACTGCTGCAGGGAGGAAAACAGCTAAAACACACAAACAGTAGTAGGGAAGCTCTGTCACTTTTGTTTCGTGTGAGTTGTTACAATGACTACAGACTCGACAGGCAGCCACATAATCCGCATGGTCCTAGATGACATTTGAGTCACATTGGCTAATTTTGATGTAGGTTTAGTTGTTTAGTTCGTAAAGTGATATTGCCAAAATCGCATGTTTAATAAAGTGGTAGTGATGTGTACCACGTACATAGGAATCTGATCTGATCCCTTTCTTCAAACATTTAGCTGTCCAGCAAGCTAGCCATTAGCCACTACTTAGCCAACAGCTAGTAGGATCATTTTATGCCTTTTTAAAAATTAGATAGACGAAAGTGAAGAGAGACAAGAAAGATCGGGAGAGAGAAGGGGATGACCTGCGGCAAAGGTCCTGGGGCCTCATTTATCAAATGTGCACAGTTTTGTTCGTGCGCACAGTTTACGTACAAAAAATGTGCGCGTTTCTATGCATAGAATGTGATTTAGCAATGTCTTCTTGCATGCGAGAACATGCGTACATTTAGAACTACTCCTGACCATGCGTATGCAGAAACCCCTAGTGCTAAAAAAGTGTAATCAAGGGTAAACTGATTCCTAAATGTGAGACGCACAAACTCCCACTTAATTGTCAGCATAATTGATAGAACTATTGTAAACGATGGTGCTCACACAGAAGAGGTACAGGCAGGTGACACTGCAATGACTGCATGTCACCTGTCCTCATGCCATATCCTTCTTCTTCTTAGACAAACCACTTGAGAAAGTGCCAAATAATATATTTTGGTTTTGCTCTTTTTTTTTAACAGTATTTATATTTAATTGTCAGTGAAGTTCTTCTTCTTGGCCTTTTTCTCACACTCCATGTTGTCCACCTCAAGTACTCCTATTAGGCTGGGGCCTTTTAAAGGGGAAGTTGTTTACCGTATATGGCTAATTTGGGGCGTTTCTTTATATAAATGAACCTGGTCATGCACGTTTGATAAGTACCAATTTTCTTGTGCATAGCGGCAGTTCTTACGCACAAATGTAGAACTTGTTCAACGCACACTTTGAACTGCAACAGAAAATCGCTGTGTGGTACCCATTCCGATTTTCGCAA
This sequence comes from Acanthochaenus luetkenii, assembly GCA_900312575.1. NCBI lineage: Eukaryota > Metazoa > Chordata > Actinopteri > Beryciformes > Stephanoberycidae > Acanthochaenus > Acanthochaenus luetkenii. Next base: position 2,050 of record OMOT01025271.1, on the reverse strand, counting down.
AACACTGCAAACACGCGTTACCGCTGTAGATAAATGACTGCAGCAACAGCAATAACTTCCTTCCGTTGATCCAGGGCAGAGAAGAATAAAAAAGTACTCTTACCTTTGTTTTATACTTAATGCTATCCTATCAAATAACAAGCAGGAATGCATGTGATACGCCCACAAGCGGACAATTCTAGGAGGCAGCAGCGGTGCCTGGTGGCCTCGTCGTTTCTGTCTGTCTTGGCCATAAGTGAAGCTGACTCACTGTTAGCTCACTGTTGGCAGCCTTGGAGGCGGCAGCTGTCTTCCAGTCAACATTCAGGGAACAAAAGTCCCTCATGCCTGTGTCATGAGCCTCAGCTGTGTCTCAAGAAACAGAATTTGAATTGGGATAACTAAATTCAAGAATAATCACATTCAATTTCAAATTGTGCCATATAAATTACATTTTTGAATTAATTTATTATTCATACTTTTGAATTAAATGGTTCAATATGAGCATGACTAATGATGTCTGCAATTCCAAATAAAATCTCTCCTGGCAGTAATGTCCATATAGTGATTGCAACCTCAGTGTAAATAATTCCAGCTTCAGTCTATCTGACTGAAGATCCTCACTGATTAGCCTATTTATAATATGTTCTGTTGTTTTATATTCTCTTCTAACATAAGGAAGTGTAGCTCCATGGCATGTGTCTTAGTGATGGGGCTTCTGGGTACTACAGTAATTGCCATTCAAAATGAGGCACTTAATGTGTCTCTCTACTCATGCCCATTGCCCATGAAGGGCATTTCTTAGGTTGCCATGCATGTCAGATTGCCTTATGTGATGTCAAGGTCTCCTAGTAGTGCTGCCCCACTCTCTTCAGGCCCTTTCCCAGTGTCAGGATGAACACTGACCTCTGTCATTCCACTGGGTGAGCAGCCTGCAGTGTGCCTGCCGGTGCCAGGCCAGCTGAGCCTTGCTGCTACACAGACTCGGTGGCCATTTGCGCCTGGGTCTTAGTCCATGGGTCCTAACCAGCCCGGCTGTCCCCACTTCATTATTATGTGTTGATTAGGACTAGATTACTCTGTGAGGTGGACTTGATCATCTAATCTGAAGCATTGTTCAAGGAGGCAACTGCATCTGAATAGAAATATCCTGCTCTCTACTTTTTCATGCGTTCCTATCTGGTCATATCTTTACCTGAACCACACCATCATATAAATGAATTGTATGGCACTATGGCAAACAATTTGACTCACTAATGTCATTATTTCATACAGTGCTCTATATCCTATTAAAGTTTCATTAGAGCTGCGACCTGCTTGATGACAGTATTAGTGAGAGCTCAGCTCTAGTCTGAAACTGAAGAGCATGTCTGTGTAACCTGGATCAGGCGTCTCCAGGTGCAGTCACCTGCTCTTCCTCAGGAGAAGCAATTATGTCAAGATGAAGGAGGGGGCATCCCCAGATGGGCTCAGAGCTAAGCCATTGCAAATTGGTGATGTTAGTGGTTCAGACCAGATCCCTCTCCTCTCTTCTCCACTGCCCCAGTATTTTCCCATTGGCTTTGTTTTGCTTTGTCGACTCTTGTCTTTTGATATGCATGTCAATAAATGTTTTATTTATGCATACTTGAGTAAAACCAGTCAAGATCACCTTGTGGTTGTCTGTATGCACAACTAGGGTTTGTGCGTGGGTCAAAGCTAATTTTGTGAAGTTGCCTCTTTCTCACGTAACCTGAAGAAATGAACGATTTATGTGACTGTCACTCTGAGGATACAGAGCAACTGAGTCTGTACATCCCACACCATTCTTTCAGTTTTTCCGACAGCTTGTAGGGTTTTTAACGAGACAGCGATGCTAATTGAGTGGCTGGAAAAAGAACATTGATCAGATGGTTCCTGGCAGAGATGAGGTAGGACAACGTAGGCTGAGCGGCATCCCAAAGGGCACACACACCTGTTCACCAGAGCAGTGGCTTCATGTTAATCATAACACTAAAGATGTGAAGTTTAATGAACATTTCACTTCACTACAATCATGTCAATGTTTATTCAATCTCAGGATCCCATTAGG
>OMOT01025270.1:0-10132 GCA_900312575.1 Acanthochaenus luetkenii | reverse complement strand
GTGTGTGTGTCCACTGTCAGGCCTGTCAATCCACATCCGGCCTTCTGGTGGAATTCCACTCTGGGTGAACCTGATACCAACCCTTCCCTCCTTTTCTCTCTCTCTCTCTCTCTCTCTTCTTTCAGTTTCTCCTTTTTTTAATCAACCAATTCTGTATTTATTTCCATATCTGCCCACTTGCCTCTTCTTCTCTCCTAACTTACCTCTCTTGCAATCTCTCTCTCTCTTTATCACGCTTTCTCTCTCCATCCCTCCCTCTGTTTCCAGGGTAAACAAGGGTCACTTCCAGGGAAGCTTATCCTCCATTAATTCTTTAGTGACTCACAAACCTCTGCTCCACCTCCATAGCGCGCACACACACACACACACTCACACACACACAGAGCCCAGAATATGTGGCTAGTGGGGGAAAGGCTATCGAGGGTGTGTGTGTGTGGACACGTGTGTGGCTGCATCTTACTTAAACATTTATTTGAAGTATGAAACCTATAGGTGAGAGGCCTGATTCACTGCATCAATTTATGTTTTCTCCATGCAGTTAGCTATGATTAAAATGTTGAGTGGGAAAGGTGTGTGTGTGTGTTACATTGCCCATTGGCAGGGGCTAGCACCAGTCGCTGTCTGTGAGTCACTTGGCACGACTGTGGTAGGTGGTGGCACGACGGTGAAAGTGTTTTTTTTTTCAAGCCCTTTTTATACTTTCTTTCTCCTCCCCTTTAGTTCACTGTTGTTCATGTTTGATCATGTTTATCAGGTCTGTGGTGTGTTTACAACAAAACTGTAGCCAGTGTTTCCCTCTATTTATAATGGCAGTGGTTCAATCAAATTGGCTCCCCTGCAAGAGAAATCAATCAATCAATCAATCTTTATTTATATAGCCCTTTTATACAAGTATGTCTCAAAGGGCTTTACATTGCATGCATCATATACATAGTACATCACACCATGCACCACACTACACACAAACACATATATTTGCATGTCTTTTTGACTGTGGGAGGAAACCGGAGCACCCGGAGGAAACCCACGCGAACACGGGGAGAACATGCAAACTCCACACAGAAAGGGCCAGGCGAGATTTGAACCCAGGACCTTCTTGCTGTGAGGCGACAGTGCTAACCACTGCGCCACCGTGCCGCCCAGAAATAGTGTATATAGCTATAGAAACGGGTCTATCTATTCTGTGAGTTAGGAGACATGATGTATATATGAGATGTATATGTATAATGATTTGAGACACAGTTTGTTCGATAAACTTAGTGACCTTGATTTGTTGTCTTTAGAAGGTGGACAAAGACTCGCACTGATTTTCTCAAAAGCTCTGCTCAGTATAACGCTTGGGAAAGAAGGACACACTTTTCGTTAGTAAAGACAAACTTATGTTTGTATTTATTAAAATGAGAGAAGGATACAAACCCCAATTAAGACTTAAGTTAACCTAGTGTAGATATGATATCAATCTTGAATACCTATATACAGTATTTGCGCATCGTATAACTTTGCATATATTGTGCGTTTTACGCTTTCATTGTACAGTATATGATGAATAGTGTGTCTTATAAGCCTATGTGGGCTGGGAACCCTATGGTGCATGACATGAATAAGTGCTAATCAATCAATGAATCATATTTATATATATATAAAATAAGACCAATGTTCCCCGTACAGACAAGCACAGGGTCATTGTTTTGAATTGGAGTTTGGGAAAGATATTAGTGCTGCAGCTTACTGGGACCAGAACAGGGACCGATATGGAACCAAAATGAAAGTGACTCCCAACTCACAGGTGAAACATTGCATAACTGTTTTTGTTTTGGGTTTTTTCATACACTCAAATATGTTTATTTTCACATTCTCGCTGTCATCAGTGATTGGGATCGGTATCAGCAAGCCCTTGGAATGGCTTTTGTTTTTTATTTGTATGGCAGGTTGGACCGGAGGAGGAAAGATGAGAGAGGGGGGGGAGACAGGGTTGGGGGAGGTAGGGTTACCCCTGGAATGCACTGTCACCATGAGGACAAAATGCACCCTCACCGGTTTGGTGTTTAGCAGATAACGACGTACAGGAATGGATATGTTGAGAAAAGAGAGGAGAGACAGATGATGAACTGACGAGGGGGAAAGAGAGGGGTTTTGACCTTCCTGTTGAGTATCAGTGAAAAGGAAACAGAGTAGCAAAGACATTCCTGGCTGTTGACACCCAAACAAGGGCGACAGAGCGAAAGAGACGGAGGTGAAGACGTTCTTGGTTCCCTGCCTGAGCTGTGAATCAGCATGCAGACCATACTGCAGCCGGGGAGATATGGGAGTATATCTCCAAGACCGTGATGGTGTTTTGACCAAAGTGGAGAGACAGACAGGCGGACAGCATGCTGCCTCTGCCTGTTGGAGTGTGTGCGTGTGAATGAAAGAACGTGAGAGTTTATGCCCTTAGCAGCTGGTTCCCACGGCCCTGATTAGTGCTTAGTGATTAGTAATCCAAACATCTGGAGGAGGAGGAGGATGAGGATGATGAGGAGGAGGAAGAGGAGGAGGATAGACAGACGTGAAACTGTCTGGGTCCCATGGGAAATCGTAGCGGTCAGTGTGCCAAGGCAAAAAAATGACTGGCCCATCTGGTCGCGGGGTTAGATAGGCACATCGCTGTCACTGTCCACTGCTGACCTCTGGTGGAATGTGTGCAGTACTGCAGGGGTGAGGTTGAGGACTCTTGAACCCAGAGTAACAACAACAAAAAATCAACAGTTTATGGTAAATGTATGATATGCTTAGCCTCATCATCTGTGTATCTGTGGTGTGCGTTCCCAGACGGGAAGACGGAATGATATGTTGTTCCAGCTGCAGTAGAAAATGAGAGACTTGTTATTCCTCTCTTCGTTGACACATCGAATGTCTGGAACCAGTGTGGTGCCCGTCCTATTCCCCACCACCCATCCGCCTCGGTTTCTCTGTCTGCCACCCACACAACCATGACGCGGCGTTCGGCTGGTCATGGGAGCGCTATAAGCAGTCGATTGTGGACCAGACTCGCCTTTCCAGAAGGGTCAGATTCCACACGCCGTCTCGTGACATGACACTGCACAGCGTCTTTCCCACACTCCGCCCTCTCCCCCACCCACTCATCCGGTGTGTGTCCAATCCTTCGACATTCTCAAATGCACGTGACGAGTTGTATCATCACACAGATGCAAACGCACCGAACGAGATTACCGTCAACGTGTTATCTACAGTGGTTATGTGCTGTGGGACGGAACAGTGAAAGCATAGGCCTCGTGACTCTAGAGGTTCACTGATAGTGTATCTGTGTTTTTGTCCACAGGCAACCCAGCCCAACGGTATCTCAAGGCCTCCGCCTCCTTTCCTCACGTAAGTCACATGACAAGCTCTCCCCCGTCTCCCACTCAGGCACACACTCGGCTCATCTTCGTTCTCTTCTGTGTTCCCAGGGGAGGGAACCCGTTCGCTACAGTCCGGCTACGTCCGACGGTCACCAACGACCGCTCTGCACCAGCCATCTGAGTGTCCACCTTCACACACACACACACACACACACGCCCAGGACATGCAGGTCTGCACCGTTCAGCCGCACCTCTTCGTCTTGATGGAACCAGACGAAACCTTGGCCAGCACTAAACAAGCTGACGTCTCCACACACAGAAAAATGCCATTTAAATCTGGTATCCCCCTTACTGCTGCAAACTCTCATGGAAATGTTTTGGGACCATTTTATTTACAGAACAGATGCTCATATATCTAAGATATATATTTTCTATGTCTATTTTTGTCCTTCCGTTTGTGGTGGCGATCTTGAAATGACCACATTCTTACCTGGACAAGAGGAAAGGATTAAAAAGCAACCGACCAGAGAAATTGAGTTGCAATGTATTTATGCTGTTGGTGTCGCTCATTTGTCGTTGAAATGACTGTTGGAAGATTTTTCTGTTGCCATAGGACAGTAGAAGAATGTACTATATGGGACCTCTGCATTTCACCTTCAGGTCTATATGATAGTGTTGCTATTAAGTGTCTGATGATTTAAATGTATGATTACGTTGCAGCCACTGTTGCAGTTAGGATACAATTAATTGCAAATCATTTAAATACAGAATACGTCCAAAAAGGCACAAGTGAGCTTCATCCCCAAGTCCCTCTTGTATATACATTTGTACAACAGATGTCATTAATTTTGTAACTTGCCATCTAACTTAACTGTTTTGTAGAGCTAGACAGGTGTGGAGACGGGACGTTTGCCTTAATGAAACATACCTACTGTACTATCGCTGTAAAAAAAAAAAAAGATAATTTGTTGATTGTGAACATGACTTGTGACAACCTCATCTTCACATAGTCAAGACAGTGCAGTCATTTTTGCTTTAATCATTATGAATGGCATTTTAAGCCCTCATTGTGTACACTGGTTCTTTTGGCCTGCCCTACATTATGCCCATAATAAAAATGCTGTATTTCTTCAAATTATTTCCCATTAAATCATGCAGTGATCTACACACAGCATAGCTTTTTGAATTTCCTTATCATTCATTACTCAAAAGATTACACCCTATATAATGCTGTGTATATTTTACAAGCATGAACTTGTGAATCCACTTGAGATTAAGAAAATCAGTCAAAAACCATGTTGAGTAGCATTCATGTTTAATTACAATAACTCTTATATAAAAAGTAAGAACCTCAATCATAACAGCGTGCGTAGTGCGTTTCTAAAGCAAGAATATTAAAAAAAGAAATTAATACAGTCATATTTCTCTTACTTCTGCCATGGACTGAAAGAAAACATCCTGCTCTGATGGAAGACGTAGACACATGGCGATACGGCAGATACATTTTGATTGTCTGTGGTTGGGAGGAACGGGGCAGGGTGAGATGTCACAGAGTAGAGTACTAAGATCAACATCATCCAGAGATTATACAATATTTAGAGATTTCTACACTTTATTTCTCTGCATGCTTCCTTTTAATTGCGACTGCACATCAAAGTAGGAGTCTGCGCTTCGACATAAGAGTCTCCTTAAAGTAGGAGTTCAAAGTCAGACAGTGATTGAGGTTGTGAAGTCGGGGGGGGGATTTCAGATTGAACATACCTGAGGTCTGCATTGGCCCTGGAAAAGCACAACCTAGCAGAATCATCGTCAAACAAACAGTGCAAATATGGCCCCAAGAATTATCAACAAAAACAGACAAAACGCTGCAAAGACTATTTGTCTGACAAAAGTCCATTGCTTCAGCCAGGACAATTTATGTCCGAGGATTTTTCCCCACAAGTCTCTTTAAACTGGTTTTATATGTCATTCCATGTGACAGACGAGCCCAACAATTTTTTTAAAGATAAGATAAAAAGGACGGCGTTAACTGGCATTCACTTAAAGCTGATTCAGCAGTGATCTACATGGATGCTGTGATGAGTACAATGTCACCAAGCACAAAGTTCACCACAAATATGCAGTGTGGTAGCAAAGAAAAAAACGTCAAACCTCCGGCACAAAATCGACTTGTGCCTCGGTTCATTCCGACATGACGAAACACAGAGGAATCTGCTGGGATATATGGATCACGGAGCTACAGCTAAAGAAGAAATCATGACTGATGGAATCTCTGACGATCTCATCAGTTTGCATGAAGTGAAGGCACTGACAACAGCCGGCCAGTTTAATATGCCAAAATCTATCCTCGCCTGGCGTATGAAAATTTACTAATTTTTTCCACACATGCCTCTAATAAAAACTTGCATCTGGTTATAATTGATGGTAATATCTTCTTGATCATTTGTTGTACATAACATGGCAACATCAATGTGCAATATTAAGAAAACATAAAATAAAAGACAAAAATGCTGGACAGCGCGTGCGTGTGTATGTATGTATGTATGTAGTATAGGAGCGTGTGCGTGAGTCAGCTGCAGTTTGGTCCCTCTAGCCGAAGGTGGCGCCACAGTTGGGACACCTTCTCTGGCGCAGTGCGAAACAGAAGAGGAGGCCCAGAGGGAAGCAGAAGATGGCACACATGATGCCCAGGCAGGTGAAGTCATCCTCCAGGACACCCACTCTGCAACACACACACACACACACGGCAGAAAGGTAAATTAAGATAGGAACATTGAATATACTGATGCACAATGATATTACAATAACCACAGGAGATCAACAACACTGTGGCGACATTCATTCATATATAAAAAGGTGTTTAATTATTAATCAAATAATGGATTCACTGGGTATTATTTTTGAAGAAGAAAAAATATAGTATGTGCTTGTTCAACTGTCAGCCTAAAGCTACAAGAGTCTGGTCACATTGTCCTAACTTCAGTTCATTGAAAGCTGATCTGTAGGCTTGTGAATCTGAACCATGTAGTACAGACTTTTCAAGTAAAGACGCAAAGAAGCAACCAGAAGGCATTGTGCAGTTTTGACTGTACTCCGATTCTGAGGGGACAAAAGTATCTTGCAATGTCTTTCCTTTATTCAATTCTATCTCTTCTTCAAACCTGACATCTTCGGAGTCATTCAGAGGATCTAAAAATGTTACTGTTCCATCCTTTACAACTTCTTCTGCCCAACCGAGTTCTCAGCCTTAACCTAGAGGCATGGGAAAGGAGGAATTGAAGATAATTTGAACAGTTGTTCTCCAATTTTCTTTATAGTGGGAACAAAGAACCACTAAGATAAAGGGAGTAAGATACTTGCCACTCTGATCTACCCAAGTCTATCCCAGTAGCACGGTACTGGGAGTTAACAGGGCTGTGTTGGGAATGTCTAAAAAAACATCTAACCTTTTGCAACTTCTTGAATTCACTCACAAAGCGGTGCTCAAGACATTAAAGCTGCTTAGCTTTTGGCTCGCGGTGCCCCGTGGTTTCAATGAGGACTGCTAAAAAGCAATTTTAGAGACAGGGAAGGGCAATGTATAAACTTTTCTGCACTGTGCGACAAATATATATATATATGACCAAGCTAAATAACCAATTAAGATTCAAAATGTCAAGGAATTCCTTTAAAGGAGAGATTTTAGACAAACCGAAGGCAACCGTGTCTCAGAGAAGCTTTAATCCAGAGTCATGGTAAACATGGTCTCATGACTGCACCATGCAGACCAGCGTGGCCAGTAAATCTGCTAGAGGCCCTCAGGAGGAACTAACATACAACATAAATATAATAAATGACAGACCACTCGATGCTGTGTATTTGTACGTTTGTGCTAATCCAATACGAACATTAACAAGTATTGCTGCTACTCACTCTTGCACCGTATTTATAGAAATGACCAAAGTCCTAACTGCAACTGTGCTCTGACTGGTTAGTCATTTCACAGTACAATCTAAAGTAAGTCACGTTAGTCTTGAAAATGTTAGTGACAACAGTTCAAACATCCATATCAATATACTGTTAGACGAAGAGTCAAACAGACACATTTTAGGTTGACATTTTGTTTTTGTGATTATAGAACAGTATTCAGTGTGTTCCATAGGCCAAAGGTCATGGAAAATACTAAGCACATATATAACCATGTAAACTTTCAATTCAAGTAAAAACTCCAGAGTTGTAGCTGCAAGGTATTCACCCGAAAAGCAACAATAAAGTTCAAGTTTATTGATTTATATAGCCCTTTATCACAAGCAAAGGACTTTACACTTTATGACCATGAAACTATGAGAGCAGGTCTACCCAGTTACTCAAGCTCCCTAACCAGACATACATTTTATAATTAATAAAAATAAAATCTCTAAAAACTGTGGATGGGAGCACATCTGACTTCCAGTTTGTCTGCTAGTGACCCGTGGCCTGCGGTGACCTCAGGCCCTGTGTGGTCTGACCAACCCAGTCACATGTTTGGGGCTGAAATCATCTGACTGCCTGACTGACAAGATGTTGATTCAGGCGCAGTGAAACCAGTGTAAAACCTCACTCCAAAACAGAAAGTAATCTCCTTTTGACATTACTGCACACTGTATGCCTGGCAACATACACAGGCACAATGAGTAGACATGTAGGTAGTCTACATACAAATAAACACACACACACGCGCGCAAAAACACGCAAACAGATGAAACGAGCCACAAAAGGAACTGGCTCTGAAACAGGCTTAGTCACACAGTGAGTATGGTGGGACTCATGCTAAGCACGTGCTAATCAAGAGACCTCTTTGGCAATTACCTGAATAGTCTTGTGTATTATTTACATTATCCTCTATTGCTTGTATTTTATTATCTTCCATATTTCCGGCATTGTTCTGCCAATGGCTGCTATGACACCTGAATTTCGTATAGGGGATCAATTGTGTGCAATCCAACCTAATCAATGGACATGTTTAATGTCTTGGTGGGTGGCTGTCTCCATCCTGGAGTTATGACTGTAAATAAGGTTCGTCTGACTGATCATCTGTTCTCTCGTGTCAGTCACCCTTAGCTCTGTGTATATGAACTCTATGTGTGGATGTTTATCAGCCTTGTGCCGTCTCTGCCTACGCTGCTGCATCTAGTAGTTAGAGGCGTTTGCGCACCAAGATTATTATACTACAGTACTGGGACATTTGTACTCCACTGTTAGGTGGTAGTGGAGGTGACCGTTTTTAATGCTCTGAGTAAGTATAACGATGACCAGCTGGACCATTAGCCAATAGCCATCATATGTGGAGTGTGTGTGTGTGTGTCCTCACCTGCAGGCAGGGCAGCCCCCCACCACCACTACAGAAGGTTGGATGATGGTGTAAGTCCCGCCGTAGGGTTGCTGGGATATGGCGGGGCCCATTTGGGCTGAGGGGCACCCTGTAGTCAAGACAGTACACAGGTTAGAATAGGTCGGTAAATAATTGATCGTTTCTCAAACCTCCGCTTGGATTCACACTTGTGTTTGTTTGTTTGTACTTAGGGGATGCATGCTCTTTTTGAGCAACACCATGCTTCACATTCATACAGCCACACATCTTCAGCACCAGAGCCTGCAAATATCAATAGTGTGTGAGCAGGTCAGCAAATACAACTAAAACACACGATGCCATTGCGCCAAGTTATTTTTCTAAGCACCAATAGGTTTAAAGGAATAAAGATGGAGTGAAACCGACTGTTCACTGCAAGTTGGTGTTTTCTGATACAAGTCCAGATGCACTAAGCTTTAGTTGAGTATTTGGCCTACACAAGGTATTCTGGAGTGCAACACAATATTAAAGTAACTTAGTACACATGTTGTTTATAGAGAGCCAGTACAGCATCAAATAGAAACGGCTTTTGAGAGGAAGTAGTCGGTGTACTTCCCATATGAGAACAATCCCCGTCCTACTGCTGCCTGTAAAACACGTTGTCGGCCAGAGGCGGGAAACCATCCGTCTGATATTACATTATTAACAAACAGTCAGCTAGTAGGATAGCTAGCTTAGATAAGGCACACAGCAGCTAACTGACGCAAAAACATGAGTGAATGTGCCACTGCCATCGCCATACTGCGCCTGCGCACAACAGGGTCACCTGCCAAACACGGTTCATAACACTCCCCAGCCAACACGTTACGCGGTCTAATCAGCCCGACGGGTTTTAAGCGAAGACGGAAGTACACCGGAGTGAAAGCTTCCTGTGAACGTCTGTCCCAGTGTGGAGCTACTTGCCATGGCCCTGGTTGTACTGGTAGGGCGGCGGGGCCGGAGGGGTGATGGCCCCGTAGCCCTGCTGCTGCTGCGGGCCGTACTGATGTATCCCCCGGACGTCGTTGTAGGCGGGAGGTCTGTCCTGAACCAGTGGTTTGTTGTCCACCATCTCCCCCGACGTGACGCGCCCTCGAGTTGTCTCCTTCTCTTAAAACTTTACTTCCTCAGCAACGACGACAGCGGACACGAACGTTTTTCAGGCTACTTTGCCTTTTTTGCCCCGAAAAGCCGCGCGACTCTCGCTGACGCGCAGTGGCGTCAAACACAACGAAAACAAAGAAAACACGCTGCGCAATAATGAAACTTCGTCCCTCTCCATGCGCCAACTTTGTCCGCGACAACACAAACGCCCTCAAAAACACTCGCGAAGTGTTACAGCTTTACGGGCAGGGACGGTCGGAGGCAGTCCGGCTAACTTAGCTCCATTTCCCTGCGCGCAGTCGGTCCTTTAACGCCGCGACGGGCCTCTCTGTCATCGCAGCGC
>OMOT01025266.1:8776-21384 GCA_900312575.1 Acanthochaenus luetkenii | reverse complement strand
GGTCCGTCCAGCTAAACGTATCTTTGTGACTAAGTACATTTGTTTGGCCTATTAGTCCGTTTGTTTATCTTGTATCTATCTCTTACCTGTTCTGTTGTCGTGATACTGTAATTCATGAGATACACTTTTTTCTAAAGGTGACTTTGGAATGGAAGCAGTTGTGATCAGAACTTTACTTTAATTAAAAAAAATGATAACTCCATTTTGGATCAGAACAAATCGGATTAATTGATTTCTGACTCTCAAGAGATACGGTCATATGTTGTTCTATAGGTGTTGAGTAGGATTTATTTGCCAACATACAGTGCAATGTTTCTGTGTGAAGCGCCTGTTGAGGGATTGTTATGGGCTACAGTCTCAACACCGTACAGGGTAGGACATGGACCAATAGGGGGAGACAGCAGTCCAGAAACTTGAGAGAGGCCCATTCCAATGTGCAGTGACTGCAATAATTAAACCAAGAGGATATTACAAAGCATATTACCAAAAAACAAGACGACATAAGCTTCAGAGTTAAATTCATAAGGAATATACATATTAGGCTTGTCTCTCGTCAACAGAACACGGTGTGTTATTGGTTCAAAGGAGGCGGTAGGCCAGAGTATAAAACAAAATGTCTTTATTTTTATTTGTAATAATTTCGTAACAATTTTTTTTTAGTATTGCAGTTAGCAATTTTGTAATCATGCACTATTCAAATGTACCTGTTACATGTAACCCATTACTCTCTAAACCTGATGAAATGAGTGTTTTGAGTAAAAGCTTTTGAACCCCCCCTTTCTCTCTCTCTCTCTCTCTCTCTCTCTCTTTCTCTCTCTCCATTTTGTGTGTTACATGAAGCAGTCTTGTTTCTTTCAATTTGTTCTCAGAAGTATTATTATTATTGTTGTTGTTGATGATGATTATGTTATGTTTATGTTTATTAACATGTGCATATATGATTTAAATATGCTATTGTTTCGTCAGTCAAGCCTCAAGCAGTAAAATCTACTTCGTTGGGTTTGCTTGGGTTTGCTGTTTTTGAAGCGACAAAGGACACTTTGTTGAGCGAGTTCCGTCACTGAACCATGTAGGCCTATTTAATTTTAGAAACCAAATCCGAATGTAACGTTACGAGTTCACGTATAGAACTGAAACAACTTAGAGTTTACTCTTTTTATTACAGCCCTATAATTGAATTAACTCAAACGTCAACATTAACGACTACAAGCCTTAAATCTATAAGGCACAAATACACTGAATGAACAAAATATTAACTTGTCTTTTCATGATGTCCACTGATGAGGTGAATCCAGGTATAAAAGCAACTATCCCTTATTGATTTCCCTTGTTACCAATCACAATGGATGAGATGTAGACAGACAGAAGCAGACGGGCTAGAGAAGGATTTTTCAGCTTTGAGACAATTTCTATGTGGATTGTACAAAGGGGCTGCAACTCAATTTCAGGAAGATGTCCCTAAAATGTTGTATATTATTAATTGTATAAAGTTACCTTACTTATAATTTTTTTATGGAAATGTCTTCATTTGTTTACAGATTGGAGACATATTTCATTCAGTTGTTACTGAAGTGTAGGCAAACTAGTTTGCTCTGTATATTGGTTATGTCCTCTCACAGTGTTTTTTCCACTGCGTTTTTGGAATAATACAAACATTTAAGGATGAATATAATTTTCCCTTCAGTGTAAAATAGGGTAGTGCAGGGTTTCCTATTGCAATGAGTCTTTCAGTCCCCCTTCTGGTGTCATGACCCTGGCATTTTCATTAAACTCGGCCTAATAGGCCTGTCAGATGTACCTGTAATTACTGCTGCTCGTCTCATTGGCTGACTGGAGGCAGTGGCGGACTGCCCTGTCAACTCCCCTGCGTACAACGGGATGACATACAATTTAGAAATGCTATACCTCCAAAGTAGTCCTACGTGTCGTGGCGACAGAGAGGATATAGGATACGGTAGGGGGTTTAAGCTGTTTTTATTTCATCACCATTTGAAAGGTATAATTATCCTGATTTTACAACACATCAAAGTAACGTGAGTCTCCATACAGGGGACTGAAAACCTTGAGCCATTTCCCTCGATAAAGCGCAATGTCTGAGATGCCTCTGACGCCACAGTCACATGATACTCTTACGCTACAGCATTCAAATGCAACTTTTGACAATACACCCCTACAACTGCACCACGGTTAAGTCCACTGTTTCTTTTTCCCATCACAGCAGAAAAAAAAACCCACAACTAGTAACGTACAATACAAGTTGATTATTTAATGTGATGTACAAATGTAAAAAAAAGAAAAGAGACAGATTATTGTGGGAGGTATGATGAGAGGCGCTCCCATTTGTGACTTTTGGCTTTGGGCTCAACATGCAGAGGAGGAAACCCAGCGATGGCTAACACAGAGGCATCAGAGGTGTGGTTGGGCATGTTCTCGCCCCCACAGCGCTGACTGCAGAGGGTTTGAGGTGCCCCGCAGACTAGCCTACGGTGGGTCAGGGGGATGCAGATCCTCAGGGTCAGGCTCAGAGTATACACGAGACACCTGCCTGCGGGCCGAGGAGGTCTTGGGAAACTTCTCAGCTTGACTTCGAGCCGTGGCGTTAAAAATTTGAGGCAAACACTGGGGGTAAACTGCTAAATCATGTCTTCCACCTCTCCTCGCTCTCTCAGATTCCACTGCAAATGTTTGAGCAGACCGCCTCTCTTTTTTGGGGGGGAAGGTTCGAATGCGTATTGATTTGTGTGTGGGTGTGTTTGTGGCATTAGTACAGTAGGAGTACGAGTCTTTTTTGCGTTGTGACATTTTAATTATCCGCCTCCTGCCAAAAAGACAATTGAATCAAAGCAAGAAGACAGTATATGTTCATATTCATATTTCCGCTCAGGTTCTTCCAAGGCAAGTCTTACTTTTATCAACTTTGTTTTGTTCCACAATGATTCAGATTGAAGGCTGACACTGAATTGTAACCTATGTAATTTTTTTGGGGGAGTGTACAGTATGATTCTGTTGCCTAAGCAAAACATAGTTCACTGAATAGCCAATTTAAAACATTCATATCACAAATATGGGAACCATGACTGAGCGGTCTTTCAGTTAGGTTGTGTAGAGACCTTCCAAAACGTTGAGATGCATTCGATATCTTGCAATAACAACGAGGACTTCAAGACCACCAGCATGTTTGAATGACCTGCTCTGAAATCCATGAAGAATTTGAAAGAATTCATGGAGTGATAAATGATGTGGCAGAGGAAGGGGAGGCAGAGGTGGGCTTCAACCAGTCACAACCGACATAACACCTGTCTGAGACTTTCTGCAACTAGTGCCAGCTGCCCTAGACATGGCAGGAGGTTGCAAGGGGGAGAACTGAGAAAATCCTGTCTGCAAACCAACTGAACTCTCCTTCCGGCTGCCGCCAGTGTCAGTCCGCCGGAGGCGTGGCGATTTGCCGTTTGTTAAATCTTGCACAATTCAGCGTGAAGTGGAGACCCATTAGGTTGCTGAACTGTTCCCCCAGCCCACTGACAGCCAAGGTCCCATCGGGATGGATGGGCCGCCCCAGGTGTTTGCCTAACCAGATCAGAGCGCTTTGGCCACGGGCAACTGTTGACACATGGCATTTTACAAAGGGTAAAGTTTGAACAGGACTTATCAAGGCCCTGCCACCCTCAGAGGGATGGGCTTATATTCTCTGCTCTGACTCTCTCACACCTCCCTGATATCCCACGCATGACCACAACAGGTTCCAGTGGCTTTGCCAGTAAGTCTGGGGGAAAGAGCATATACACGGACTCGGAAATAGAGTGTGTTGCAACACAACCGTCTCGGTATAACACACAAAAAGATACACAAAGCACCACATGTAATTTGATTTGAATGTCATCACTACAGAATGATATGTGGTCAACTAAATAATTTACTAACAGCTCACTAACTTCCAATAAAGGATTAACTTCAAGTTATATTCTGTGTGCAAAAGCCATCTTCAAAACGGTGACATTATTTACTGACTCAGCAGCAATCTCCTCCATCATCAGACCAGATCGGACAACCCAGTAGACTGAAGGAATACAATCCAACTTAGAAACAGACGTATTTCGGCCTTCACCCCTTTGACCACCAAACAGCGTGTGGTAATTGCTGCCGCACGCTTTCTTGTATATCTTCTTCCCGCTCCGGCCTCCCCGGGAGATAGTGCCGCGGTAATCTCAGCCTTATCTCCTCCTGGCTTCTAGTAAACTGAAACACCTTGGGCACTCATTGATAGTGTATCTGCAGGAAAGGAAATGCACGCTGATTTGGGAATGCAGTGGTACCAATAGTTCCAGATAAGCATTGGATGGGTGCCGCTGTCATTGAGCCATAGTTTTATGTCATCGTAAAGCACAATGAAACAAAACATTCACAAGAACCATGGCACGTGATTTACAGTGACTGCTGTGGGATTTTAGACATCTTGCATTGGAGACTTTGTCCTGTTAAAAACCTTGACGCATTGTGGATTTGCTCGCATGCAAATCCAACCGTCCGACCGTTCTGACAGCACACTTTGAGTAGCACATTTAACTTCACATGCCATATTGAAGTCTGCTGAGTGACTACAAGGCACCTTCCATGCCTTCAGGTGAAGTGACCTCCAAGTCAGTTTAAATGACAATGAAATGCCATTAACCAAAAGTAGTGTGTGATCTCTGCGGGTCACTCTCCTGCATCGGGCCTCACCAGTGGGGCCTGTAATTATGTACGAATGACAAAAGCTCTTTCTCAGAGCGCTGACAAAATATTATGACATTATCTGACTGAGCCTTTGTGGGGGCTAACAATGTGTTAGCATCCTCGGCAGGGGTCTTCTGAACAGAGCTCAGGTGATGGGTAGACAGGGATACGCACCTTTATGTACGCGTGAGAAGAGTGCTTCTTTTGAAATGTTATCCATTAAAGATTAACGATGACTTTCTCAGAGTTAAAATCACAAGGGAATCCATGGGATTACTGAAGCTCAGGTTACTTTTGGTTACTTTTGTATAGTTTTATGGACCACTTTAACACATGAACTGCAATTTGAATATTGTTTTTAGATTACTATTATTCGCATCAACCGTTGTCTTGATGGTTTAGGTGTAAAATGTGGCTTGTGTCTCTATAGTATTCCAATCAAAATGCCTTTTCCCTGTCAAATACATTTCTGAATAATCCAGCAAATATTGTTTAAAAAGAATGTGTAATCTGATTATTTTCTTTACAGTTCCAGTAACTGCAATAAATGAAAATATTAAAATCACATATTATTGATATGTACCTGTGGACCTGTAATCCATTACTCCCCAGACTGAATGTTTAGGGGGGTTTTGAACAGATTCGTGATTTAACTTCTGAAACGCCACTCATTCATGGATTGTTGCACGGCTGTGTCTGGAGAGGAGCGCTGACTCAGGCTGGCTGACAGTACTACCAGCTCCCTGGCACCACAGCACATCAAAAGGCCCATCCGCCGCTCTGTATGATGTCAGCGCGCCGCCTCTCCCTGCAAACAGAGACACCTTTCACAAAGAACCTGTATGCTCTACGTAATGGAACAGCCAAACCCTCGTCCCCTCCTACCCGTTTCTACTATCAGGTGAAAATGACACTGCTGTTGTTTTCCTAAAACAAAACCTAAAAATAAACTCAAACGTGTTTCCCCACACTCCCTTTCCCCGTTTCCGTCAACCGCTCTTGTTTACGTCCAACTGACTCACTCGAGCTTATTTCTCATTTATGTATTGGCTCAGTTCATGTATTTAACCCGTGGGGGATATTGCAGCGGGAACAAATTTGATACTCACATCGGGGTGCTTAGATTTAGAAAACACCCACATTGCACGATTTCACAAATCTCTGGTGTCGTGTTTTTGTCAGATTTCTCCTCTTTTCTCCTCTCTCCTGTTTCATTATCCTCCCACCTTAACCCGGGTTCTTTCAACAGGGCTCATTTGTTTGGGTGACCGATGAAAAGGACCATTCTTTCCACACAGTCACCGTGATACGAGTTAATGAAGGAGTGATGATACCTAATCACCTTCCAGAGGATAGCACCTGCGTCAGAACCACTGGCCAAACCTCTGCTGAATAGTTACAATACTGATCCTCCACAGATCTGCTTCCTCTTAGCTGTTTAGCAGTGGCCATGGTTATACCTTTTGATATCGCTCGTTGCAGGGGAAATAGGAATATCTTGTGTGGTCAAGCAGATCCAGCCTTCTTAGGTGTTTCCACCAGGGATTTCAGCATTAGACCAATGGCAATGGGATTAATATGTTTAGAAAGGGCACGGGTGAAATGAACAATGGCATACTTCAAGGGCTTTAAAACAGTGTCTTATTACAATGGGGAGCGCCAAGTCTATCGTTGATGAATCCCATTTCAGGACAAAGGGAAAGGAGAAGGTCAACGAGCTGCATTCAGTGGCCGCACATACAGTATGTACAGATTCAAATGTGCATGAATGCATCTTAAACATAATTCTGTCGCTCATCATTGAAGTTGCCCTATTTTGGGACTGGCTGTTGCTAGGCAAATATATGTAGGTATGTTCATCGCCACTTGTGTCCAGAAAAACACATTAACAAAAAAACGATTTGACTTAATTCTTGACCAAAACAGGAGTAAGAAGACTTAATAATTTCCCCTCGATTTCAGTTTCTGACCCCCTGGTGATTAGCCTTGTCCCAGGCCTCCGAAGTGCCACCGTTTACATTTTGTTAACCACGTATATTTTATCGGAAATGTTTAGCACTATGATGTGGCAAGAAGATAGGCATGGTAAACCAGTGAAAAAGAATGAGCGAGAACGAGGAATGACGAATGTAAACTTTGGAGGGCTGGGACCAGTTTCAATTACTGTAAGTGTTCTCATAGTTTGCTGTCAAATCAGTATTAGAAACGTATATTAAACCACTTGACAAAAACTATTTTCTTATGTTTCACCAAATTCGTAAGCAATCATCCAATCCACGCAAATTGCTGCATTGCTATGAAAAGGCAACTCTTTTCTAACTCTGGATCAATCAAATACTGCAAGGAGAGATCTGGTCATCAAATTGAGTGAAGGTGTAATTCAGTTAAGAACATTTGATGAACTTTTTCCAAGTTGAATGAATCCCACTGTTGTTTTCTCTCATGTTCTCTATTCTCTGAAAGACATTTGATTAACTAAAGCTAACTTTTTTAACCAAAACATTTGTTTAGTGTGAGTTTACATGCATAGCAATGGTGCAGACAATACTATTAACACACTCTACTCTCTCTCACATTGGCTTAGCAGGGTTTTAAAAAGATATATTCACTTTCTCCTCTCTCCTTGTCCTTCCATTTTTTCCATCTCTTTCTTTCTTTCCTTCCTTTTTTGGGGGTCTTTTCTGCCTTTTGCTGTCTAACGATCAGTTTGCAGCGTGATCAGGGGCCAGGAGTGGAGACACACAGAGAGAGAGAGAGAGAGAGAGAGAGAGAGAGGTTAAGTGAAATATGTGCCAAGCAAAATACAGCGCTCAGGGCTGTGTGTCTCCCCTCTCTCCTTCCTCCTCCTCCTCTTCCTCCTCCTCCTCCTGCTGCTTTGGGGTGCTCCTGTGTTCAGGCTGGCTCGGCCACCGCAGGGAAGCTCCGTCTAATTGGAGCGGCCCAGCGGTGGTGGCCCCGAACCTCCGGGAGCCAGGCTTCTGCATTCTAATGTTACGCTCGAAGGAAATTGTCCTCCTCGATTTCCTGAGATCCAATATTTGAGCGGCTTGCTTACCACTCTTGGTGGGAGTAAGAGCATTGTAATTGGTTTATTAGATTATCTGGGAGCCTAGTTCTGTCCTGTCTGCTGTAGCTCGCAGAGTCCTGGCACTGGGCTGATGAGTTCACCACTGGTCGGCTAGCTGGCCTGCCACCTGGCTATACCTGCCCAGTGCTATGATGAATGGAAGAAAGTCTGCAGGAGTGTGAATTAAGCATTACATTGTTTTTGGTGGTGTAGAATACTGTACTTGGCTACTACAGTATACAAATCACCTCAGTACCATATTGACAACGGAAGAGGTGGTTTTCAATTACAAACTGAAAAATAGTGGTTCTTAACTGGTTCTTCAAAAGGCTGTGTGGTTCCACAAAGAACCATCGCCTATTAAAGAACCACTTTTTTGGAGGGTTCTTCATTTTCCTCATATGGGTTTTTGAGACTGTGGATCTCTTGCAAACCAACCACATTCTCCTTCTTCCTTGTGGCCCTTTCACTGTATTTTGACTGAGGCAGACTTTACTCTGTGACTCAGGTATGTGGTTTTGGCTGACGGAGTCGAGGGCGGTTGGCGGTTGTTACTTTGAGTCTACATGGCTTCTCAAACTTCAGACCAAGGTCCGGATCCGGACCGATCTGCAAATCAATCCGGTCCGGACCCTGTGTCACATTAGATGTACATTACTGTAGGAATATATTTTTTTGTGTCCGACGTGTTGTGTGATTGAACGTGTTCAAGGCACAGTGCCATTTCTCCCACTGGTTCAAACCACCATACTGTACTATTTAATGTGTGTATATGTTATGGATGTTGATTTATGTTGGTGCATTTTACTGACATTGTTGCGGACCATTGACCTTGTATAACATTCACAAGTGGGCCTTTAATTTAAAAGTACCCCTGGTCTATAGGAAACTAGGAGAGACACATTGACACAAAGGCTTTGTCCCGTTCTCACAGCTTGCGCTCCGTGTGGGCGACAAACAGCCTCTGACTCACCAAACAGGTTATTAGGAAGCTGCCATCCTCTTATCGCACCACCGTGCTCACTCTGTAATTCGAAATCTAGAGTTACCGAGCGCCTAGACCTCAGCGCACTCCTGTGACCTGGAACTCTGTGGCTTCAGCGCACCTTGGTTTGGTTGAAGTTGCTCACTGAGGCCTATCTCTTTAATAATGGGTATTCACAGGTCTACACAGAAGGACAGGCAGAGCCTGTGAGAGAGCAGATGAGGTCTGATGGATAAAACGGAGGTGGCGGGGTGTAGGGGAGGGGAAAGTTTTGTCAGTAACCCCAGTCCAAGTCTCTTGGGTGACCACTTAAAGTTGTGCATGGAACAGGAAGGAAAAGGAACACCTCTGCATGTTTCTCACCAGCCTAAAGATCACAAGCTCAGGGAGGGGGAGAATGCAACACAGGGCGGGTGCCGTCCCACAGGGGGCTAGAGTGTACAGTTGAAGGTGTAGACTAATGGCGAGGAAAAACAACAACATGTTAAAATGAAAGAGAATATGAGCTGGATGGGGTAGGAGGGCTAACGCTACGTTTCTTGGGCTTATGGGAGATTGTATTATCATTTCAGATGAGTGCTGCTGCTGTCCTTGAGGTGGTCTTTGATTTTAGTTGATTGCTTTAGAGGGCAACAGTTCTTAGTTTAAAAGCGGAGACTTCCAGACCAGGCCTTTTTTGGCACTGAATCACTACCACCATTTAAGGTGACATGGAACAATGAACCTTTAATGGCTAGTTGTATGTATAGTTGTATCTTGATTTTGGCTATATATACTGTATATCAAGTAAAGTTTTCAGTTAAACGTGCTAATGGCTGCATATCTCACTCAGCTTGTATGGCACGCTTCTGAACTTCAGACCGGTGTAGTTAGGAGCCAAAAAACGAGGTGAGCATTAGATCCCTGAAATCCCTGTTTTAAGCGTGACTAGCGAATGTCTTTGTCCTTGCCGGTGGCAGGACATACACAGGCACCTCCTCAACAGCAGGCACCTCCTCAACAGGCGCCAGCTGATTTTTATCGCTTTTGAAAACCGACTCCACTTCCCCAACCTCTCTGCTCTCTGGGGTCCTGCATAAATTTTTCATTGACACGAATGAAAACAGGTAATTCTATATTGGCTCAGTCCAAATCTACCATCAACAGTCTCAATTATAAAGGAGTAATACCTGCGCTTTATTTTTGTGAAAATAAATATGTGTGAGCTTTTAAAACATTCCGTTTATTTGACTTTGTTTTTTTCGGCAGCACTTCACCCCGCCGACCCCGTTTTCCCTGAGAGCTTCTTTGGAGAATAGAACCGACAGCCAGAAAATGTATAATAAAATAAAAAAAGCACGTTATGGTGATCTTTAGGTCAGTCGGTATTTTAACTTGGTCTTTGCTCACTTACCTCCAAATTATGTGCATACATAGTCTACACTGTAACCACTATTCTGGTTTATATCTTGACTAATGACTAATGAGTCCATAAATGAGTCCATGGCTTGACTCTGGTAATGACTGTCAAAATGTTATGCTTGCAGGTTTCTTTGAAAGTAAAGCAGCATCAATGTAATTAACATCAAATATATGATGATACCTTATGAATATGTATCAGCTGAGGGTTAATGTAATCCATTTACTGTACTTTCCTGGCACCCTGCAGTGTGCTGGGCCAAACCAAGTCAAATCTGGATTCCATCAAGACCTGTGCAGTGCATTACAGAACACACACCCTGCTCCCACCGGTGTGTTTTTGAAATGGGTGAGTGTTGTGAAATCAGGCCTCCTTCACACTTCTCCAGAACCAATGTGACGTTAGCAGGCTGGGTTACTTCAGTTCCATCTCCTTTTGAACAGCTCCACAGTGTTAATCAGCTAATGTGAAGGCTGTTTGTTTGCAGTTCTGGTAGTGACAGACCAATAACTGTCCCTGCAGTGTGGCTGTAACAGATACAGTGATCTCAGAGCCTCCATCTAAAGTTCTACGCACAGATATGGTGATCTCAGGGCCTCCATCAGAACACTGAGGTTGGGCCTGTCCGTAGCGTGCCAGCGGGCTGTGTTGGGACGGACGGCAGTAGCAGAGCCAATCACGTAATGATGATGTCATCCATCTGTAGCTATCCCACATGACAGCCATTTCTTTGTCACTGTTATATCTGGAGTGGTGGAATGTTCTGTGCCCATTATATTGTAAATTGCATAAATGTGGATACACAGTTGTGCACAGATTTGTAAAGATATGAAGCAGTGCAGGGACTCTTTCAGACAGGGGCGCAGCTAGGAATCTTGGGCCCCCGGACAAAAGTTCACCTTGTTCACGTGAGACTAGACAGTAAATGTTCCGGGCAGCCGGCACTGGACTGATCTATCATCTATGTTAGGGGAGGGAGATGGTTGAGTCCAGGTGATGGATATTTTGGGGAAACATTTTCTCTTTCTTGTACTCATGTGTTGGATTTTATGTTAACATTTAAAAATAATTACAACATAATAATATTAGTTAAAAAATAATTACGGTACCATAGCATGTTAATGTTAATATTAATAGCTATGTTAATGTGAAATATCTATAGGAAAGTGGTCATGTTCACATAACAATATTCTAAAACCTTTTTAAACTAGTGCAACAGGATTATTGTCAATTCATATGTAGTTTTACTTCAAAACAAAGCGTCAGAGCCTTACTAACTCTGGCATATACAGACTGATTGGTGAAATGATCTATATTTGTCATAGTCTGTACTGTTGGGATTGGATCAGCAGAAATCTGCAATCATGAGAAACACTGACATCTCCGTCCCTGTTCTGCGCCAGCTTCATAAGCCATGGAAGGGAGGAAACCAACCAGGGCGTAGAACAGCGATGAGGTGGACAAGGAGAAGGGGAGCGCGGACAGCAGCCAGCTGAAGTTTACTTAGCTGATCAGGACCATAAAATCCAGACTTTGATTAGCTCGGCAGCCTGAAGCAGTCACATTAGCCAAAGGAAGCCTAATCATCATCATCATCATTGCCGGACTCTTTGTTTCACCTCCGTGTTGCACTGCTCCCATTCCATTCCTGTGTTTTCATTTAACCTACATCGCTATACAAGTGTGTCCTTCACAAATCAACGTCAGAGAAAATGGCCTTCCTTCCACTGCTCTGAGCCACCTCTTTCCTGCTCTCCCTCCACCCCCACCACCCTGAAGCCGTCAGCCTCAGCCCCTTGTTACCCCCGAGGGAATAGCCCGGCCTATGGAACCTCAGCGGCCAGTCACTCAATCAGACAACGTGGCTGGACGGCCCTCGCCGTCTATCGTGCCGTCATATGGTTTTCATAACACTCTGCAACTGATCACCATTTTACAGTTGTCTCACCAATTATCGCTTATCCTTCGCAAGCTGCGAGGGATTGCATACGAAAGAGTACAACAACGTAAAACCAACAACAGATGTGAGCGCACAGGCCGTCGGGCTGAGATGGGTCAACGTTGTGATGTGAAGTTACCGCTGCACTTGTACAGTGTACACGGAGATTGGAGCGGGGGCGTGGGCGCTCGGGCGACCATCGCCCACGGACTTCCCTTGTGGGTCTGACGAGCGGATGACGTTGGCCAGGCAGCTCCCAGCACATGATGTCATCACTGCGGGACTGAGAAAAGGTTGTGGTTCCTTCACAAACGGGGTCATACTTGGAAAAGTAAGGTGTAATTCCAGCATTTGTTGACACTGATAACGACAGTATTTCGTTTCCAGAAGTTGTGGAGAGGAAATGCACAACATTGTAGTTGACTTAATTTGGGACAATTACACTCCCCTTCAGCCAATCAGAATCACTTAAAGCCAACAGAGAGCAGGCCCCAGTAGCTAATTT
>OMOT01025265.1:0-11569 GCA_900312575.1 Acanthochaenus luetkenii | reverse complement strand
AGAGCGAGAGAGAGAGAGAGAGAGAGAGAGAGAGCTCTACCTGAGCCTGTCTATGTTGCCTATGGGCTAATACTCGCATTAAGCCTACACTATCTCACTATGCAATGGACCCATATCAGGGAAAGCAAAATAACGAGGTAATCAATTATGTTAACCATGCAATTAAGTTAATTCATGGCTTGTATGCCCGGGAGTTTCCTAGGGCTTGTGCTGCGGACCACATTACTGGCCAGCGATTAGATTACTGTGTTAGTAATGCCATTTGAGACTTAAGTGTGAAAGGCGCAAAATGGAGTCCCGCTGGTTGTTGTAAGCCTCTATCTCCAAGTGAACAATAGAAAGCATCCGACTGCATCAGCAGCGCCACTGAGGTGGCTGTGGGTGGAGATCATTTGTTAAAGTCAAGGTAACATAGGGGTTAAGTCTCTTTTGACAGGATCTTCATAAAAATTAAGATTCCATCACAGCAATGGGCTTTTGGTTGCCAAAGAGGAAGGGCTGCCTTTTGAAGCACCGCAAAATTGCTTTTTACATATCACCGCTGATGGAAACAACACAGCAGGACTTCAAAATCCAACAGACCCAAGGAAAAAAGTACAATGATTTGGAAAAATGTAGCGACGGCTTCAACCCTTTAATCTAATGAAAATGTCACAGTTGTGATATAGTGCGGTTGAGATAACGTTCTGTTCTTTCTTCTTTGTTTTTCACTTCTTCAGAGGACAATTTTATTTTCAAGTATAATAAAATGTGTGAAAAATGAATTATTTCATTTGTATGAAGTCGCTCCAGAGAGAGAGAGAAAAGGACAGAAAAAAAATATTAACATAAAGAAAGGGCAATAACACACAAACAGACATGAATACACCCAGACATGTATAGAAACACAGAGTACACACAAGTGTACATACACAAAGACATAAACACGGATACAGACAAAGACAGATATATATTTTAGAGGTAACTACACTGGTCAGGGCTCTTCGATCATGGATATATAATGTTTCTATTGTTCTATAAAATGCTTGTATTTCCCTTGTTTCCATTTTTTTCCTCTATACATATACTGCCATAACAGAAAGCCACTCCTGCACTGAACTTCCTGGTTTTCCAATTTGTAAGAATAATTTTCTTTACTACTGCAAAGCATAACAGTAAAGATTGTGAGATATGTGTTGTTGATAAATCTCCAAGGACACGCAGCGATGGAGAGAGGGGGATATGAATACCCAAAGCCAAGCTTAGGTTTTCCAAAACAACTGGATTGGGGGACAGAACCAGAGAGCATGTGAGTAAACATCAGGTACATTCAATATACAATGTGCACAGACATCAATATCTACACGTCCCATTTTTAATAACTTAGTTAAAATTCATGAAAGTCTAAAAATCCAAATGATGTACATGAAAAATAAAAGGCTTTCTATTAATGAGGTGTATAATTGTTTAGGACCAGCTTATGGTTGAAAAGTTTGTTACATTTCCACCATGCACGCAGTCACTGAAATTAAATCATTCTTCAGACAATTATGTTTTTTGACAGATGTGGTCATGTAAGGTAAGTCTCTAATTGAGAGTGCTTCACACTCCAATTCCTCAATGTCTAGCCAAGGGTGCTCAGAGGGCTTCAGAGTTAGCCATTTCACAATGTACTGTAAATGGGAAGCTAAGAATTAGAAAAGAAAATTAGGAGCATTCAGTCCACCAAGATCTTTAGGCTTTTGAAAAGTGGCAAGTTTGACCCTTGGAGTTTTGTTTTTCCAATAAAACCTAGTGATCATAGAATCCAAAGAGTTGGGTAGACCGGGGGCCATTGTAAATAAACAAGTTAGTTTGGGGAGAATATTCATTTTAATTGTTGCAATGCATCAGTGGTAAAAGTAGTCTATGCCATCTTGTAAGATCCTTTTCTATACTTTCGACAAGGGGGATATAATTAAAAGAGAATAGTTCCTTGAGATTAGCAGACGTTTTTATTCTTAGATATGTTTACTATTAGCCCATTTCAAGGGCATATTTGGGGACAGGGCCTCTTTTTAGATTTATCACAAGCATTTCAAATTTAGACCAATTGATGGTAAAGTCTGAGATGACACCACATTGATTAATACGTTTTAAAAAATTCAGGAAGCAGGATTTTGCAGGTTCCTGTATGAAAAGGAGAATATCATCGGCATATAAACTTACTTTGTGAATTATGTTCAATGTTGGAATCATTTTAATAATGCTGTTTTGACGGATAAAAGATGCTATTCTCAACAAAGATGGCAAACAGTAATGGAGACAGGGAACATCATTGTCTTGTGCATCTGCCTAACAAAAAGGGTTGTGATATATAGTATATATTGGTAATAACAGATGCTTTTGGAGAACTATAGAGAGTTCTGATCAATTTAATGAAATGCTGACCAAAAACAAAATGTTGTAATGTAGTGAACAAATAAGACCAGCTTATCTCATCAAATGCCTTTTTGGCATCCAATGTTCTAATTGCTGTTGGTTTAATACTTCTGTTAGAAAGGCTGATCAAATTAAATAGTCATCTGGTATTGTCCGAAGATTGTCTATTTTTAATAAATCCTGTTACATTACATTATGGCATTTAGCAGATGCTTTTATCCAAAGCGTCTTACATATCATCATACTGTTGGCAGAGGAAGCCATGCAAGGCACCAACCTGCTCAACGTGAGCAATTTGGGGTTAGGTGTCTTGCTCAAGGACACTACGACAGATTATTTTCCCCCCAGGAGGAGCTGGACTCAAACCTTCAACCTTGCGGTTGCTGGGCGGGTCAGTCAGAAACATTCTGTTCTTTCTGTAAGAGCTACTGGTATCCAGATTGAAAAGGCAGTGGCCATGTGGTAAAGTGGAACATTTCCTCTTGTAAGCAATGATACTGTATATCACTATCATACTGACACTCGGGGGCATACTGCACATATAGAAGATATGAATGGCTAAAGTATCATCGAAACAATGTAACGCAATAAAGGATTAAAACACAAAATCTATACATCACTTATAGTCTCATAGAAGTCCCATTGTCCTCACGGCACATTTTCTCTATGGTTCCGTGCCACTGCACCAGACATCTTTGGTGTGTTGTAACAGAACAGAAGGTGTTTCTCCTTCCAGCTTTCTCCTGTATTATAGTGAACATGCTGACAGTCGAATTAGCATGGTGTCACTTTGGCATGCTTCACAGTCATGGGTACACGGCTGTCCCAGACTGAAAGCACACCCCACTCTGTTGAAGGATCACACTTACAGCCAGCGAAACATGTAGGATGGCGTATAGTGAAGTAGGCTATCTGCGCCCTTATTTGGACTTGACTGTTGTTTGGAATGGCTCCTTCACTGGTTCCTATCTGTCTGTTTTCACTGAATACGTTGAATGTTTTTTTTTAAATGTTAGTAATGACAAAAAAAGCAAAAATGAGGTTTGAGAGGGGGAGTGAGAGAGAGAAGGGAGAGCGGAGAGGAAGGGAAACGTTTCAGAGCTGCTTTTCATAATAAGAAGGGCGATATCTCCTCAGTCCAGATATCTCTACAGAATTAGAAACACTGAAAATGTACATGAATTGTCTTGGTGACATTGGTGCAGAAACAACTGACAACTACAGTCAAATTGACAACTTGCAGTGCGGTTTAAGGGTCCCACAGTATATACTGGCACACAGTGTAATGTAAGGCATACTGTATGATAGATATTAGACGATCTACAGTAGAGGGATCGTCTTGTTGAATGTAGAGTCTACATTCAACACGTTCTACATCTGAGTATGTTTGGTATTATTTGCATACAGATTCTTCCACCAAGATCACCAGGTCCAATTCTATACTGGGTCTTCTCTCACACTGTCCTGGTACGGCAGGTGAGGGAAGTTGCAATAATGCTCATTTTAATTGAGTCCCCCCTGAGTAAGCTGGCGAAGCTCGCCCATCACTCACTAACAGATGGTTCCTATTTTTAAACAAACACACTCTCACACACACACACACACAAATACACACACACAATGGAGAAAACTACTCTTTGATAGGTTCCCCTGGGTTAAATATTATTGTGGGTTCACACGCGGCACACACAACCATGTACATGATCAAATTCACGTTAGCTTACACAGACACACATTGTGCACACGTATGCATTAATGCATGCATGCATAAAAACAGAAACACAAGCAGACTATCTCTCTCTCTCTCTCTCTCTCTCTCTCACACACACACACACACACAAAATGGTATATACGTATTGTGTAATAGCTGAGCTGAGTTCACAAACAAATCATAATTCACAAGTGCTTGACAAAAGATGTATGTAGTTGCTGGGAGCTTTGACTGTTTCCAACAAGGTGCCAACTAGGGCTAAGCTGTCAGATGTGTTATTGTCCTGAATAAGAGTGAACTCAGAGAGAGTTCAGAGTGAGAGTCTTTAGAGTGTGAGCGTCACATCAGTTCATGAGGAGTGGTTTAATGCAAGCGGTCCAAAATGTTCTCATTTTTAAGCACTTTATCTTGTCCACTCAGCATGCACTTAGTGAGGCAATAAAAATAAAGTAGTTAGTTGTTAGCGTCTCCTTCCTCCTCTCCATCTGATTTACTGCAAGATACTTTTTTTTTAATAGAGCATCTGTGTTAGTAAAAGATGAATATGTACATATTGTACTATATACACTGTATACTCTTTGTCATTTTAGCTCAGTGACAAAGAGGCTCTGTGACCTTGTGTGTGATGTAGATGTCAATCATATTAAGTCCCAAAGAATGACTGACCTTTTTTTTTGACACCGGTCCCAGAGCAGTGCACTGCACATGCCATACATATACAGTATATGATATTAAGTCAGGAAGATTGATTTTCAACATTTCTGACAGAAGTCCTGCAGTGAAATGACTGAAAAATGAATTACAAGCAAGCAAATAATTGATCAGTGATTGTCGGTGCCTTCAAAAATTAGCCAGCTGATTTGCCCATCAGACTGATTTGTACATATGGTCTAACTGCCGGAGTAACTATAAAAGCTGACAAGGTCTACCGTGACAGATTTCACCCATCTGTTGAGGCACTCAAAACGCATGCATCCCTATCACACAGTTAAACACGGAGAAAATGTTATATGCCTTTTCACTTATCTGGCACTGTACCATCCTATATGCAGTTTTGCACTTGACACCTGCTTCCTTGAACTGAAATGTGTCGTATGCCTCACCCGTTTGATCTTTAAGTAGTGTTGTATGTCCTTTTGAGTCAAGTTTAGTCTGGTTGTACTGACACATTTGCATTTGGATAGCTGCCCTGTGCTGCACATAATTCTGTGTAATAACATATGGGTTACACAGAAATAATCTGGCTGGCACTTTCACTTTTGAACTTTAATCCAAAAAAGCTTTTAACTTTACTCCCAGCCTGCACTGCTCTGCACTTGAATGTTTTTAAAATGTGAATGTGTTTTTCTACTTTGTTGCATCTTGCATTGCCTCATTGTGGCTATGAATGTATTTCAGTTTCTAACCTAATCTAAACTGATCTGAATACGGAGGTTCTCTCTCTCTCATAGACAAAGGTGCTATGGAATGCTCACAAACACACACACACATACACCGTAGAGGCTGATCTAAACTGGGCCAGGCAGAGCCTGGGAGGGAGAACTAAGCAGGACAGAAAGTACAGCAGCCAAATGGAGAGGTGGAGAGGCCGGAGGGCTGGTGTGAGTGGGGAGAAGGGAAAGAAATGGGAAAAAGTGAAAAGATATGGGAAAGAGGACATGAGAAGGGAGAGCAGGAGAACAAAGGTTATGTAGGCCCTTCAGCTTTAAACCACCTTGACCGCAAGAGTCTCTTTCTCATCTCGCTCCTTACAGAGGCATAGATTTATATTCTTCTGTGGGTGAAATGTGTAGGTGCACCCTATGGCGTTGCCCACTAGAATTCTGTTTACCTGTTAAGACAATCATTTCTTTCTTAGTCCAAAATTTCAACTCAACATCAAGTCCAGAGGGTCTTCGTTTCAATAAAAACTGTGAGATGCATGGCCTGTCTGTCTGCTTCAGGTATTATTCCAGTCCAGTGTTGGAACATCGGGGTATTGAGGTGCCACACAACGAATCAAACAGCTTTTGCTTGAGCTAACTAAAATGTATTTACCTTTCATTTAAGTTATGTTCTCGTAACATTTATGTCTACACATCATGTCAAGATATTTCCAAATATATCATGTTCGTATTTAAAAAAGTTTGCACTTATATTCCATAAACCAGCAGTGTGCTGGGTGTTTTCTCTTTTTACCCATAAATCTTCAATTTCTTTGTCTTGGCACAAAGCTTTGAGCATTGAATTGCTAAATCTAAGACAGTCATGACGAAGCTTATGGCTGTAAATGAGTGAAAATGTCCTCACATGATGCTGGAGCATGCCTGCTCTTTAAAACCGTTTGCAGTTTGGCTCCTTATCTGAAAGTGTATTACAGAAGTCAAACAATAGGTGTTTGCTTATGGTCCAGCACTGTGTCCTTTTTGGCCCATCTTAATGGTACATCTTTAATAAATATTTATAGGGGGCATTGGGGGATATTAAAAAACATGACTTTGAGACATGCTAAGATGGCTTTATTCCCATGGAGATAGGGATCTATGTAGAGTTAGCAAGGGGAAGAGAGAATGAAGACAAGGCAGTCATTTGTTTGGTGATGGCAGGCCAACAGATGACTTTGGCAAGGACATGTTTGATGGACAATCGGCCTAGAGGGCGGGAATACTTTACTTAAGTAAGCAGCTGACTAAATGCTCTTATCTGTTTATGGTAAAAAAAAGATTATTATTACATGTACCAAAATATACATGATCATCGATGCAGAAAATATTACAAACCTATACATGTAATAAATTCCCAGATGAAGGTAGAATCAGAACCTGATCAGATGTTTAGGGAGTACCTCTACTGAGATATATTGATGAAAAAGGAATAGAATTATACTTTTTTAAGCACTTCACACACATTTATCATTTTTGGCTGTAATTCTTAACGTATATGTGTGTGTATGTGTGTGTGTGTGTCTGATTGTATTCCTAGAGAGGCAGGAAGAGGTAAACTACTCTAAACTAACAAACATAGGTAACCATATTTATATACCTTTAGAAAACGTTTTGGATTTCAGGACGGGTTTAGGCTTTTAATTTTGCAGTAGCAATTGGATTCTGTGTCTTCTGTAGGGCCTCGGACTTGAATGTCAGACTTTTGCTTTGTTGATGCAGCAGCTTTTCCACATATCGTAAGTGCAGTAACATACCGAAGGTTTATGTCAAACTACGCCTTTAATGAGATACTAAATGTGCAGAGCTGTGCACAGCGTAAGTTTAATTATGTGGTTGTATCTAAACGTTCCTTGTGTGCCTGCCTCCCATTAGCTGCCTTGACTCAGACAATTCCATATTCTGATGATCTTTTTTTTGAAATACATCAATACATCCAGCTTGAGTATTTTATTGTCTCTGCACCCCCACACTCTCTTCACTACCCAGAATCAACAATTTACTGACATTCGTTTCAAATTCATTTGGCTACGAGTGTCATACTAATGCCCCTTGAAATAAGTCAAATACCTCACACAAAGTAGACGTAAGTATGCATTGTACACCATCAACATATGTGTGAAGAGAGGATTTTTCTCATTGTAGTGACACAGTGGTTTTAGTAGTGATGGCACATAAAGAGCAAGGACCTTAAGCAGCACGTGTGGGATGTGTGGGTTCGGCTCTCAAAGTGGGTCGCAAAGATGCAGGTTCAAAGAAACCGACCCAGATATTACTCGCGGTGACCACACACCTCAACAATGGCAGAAGATAGGAGGGGCATGTGGGGTTGTGTGAGAAGAGGAACGGGGTGGAGTGTATCAAACCTACCTTTTATACTGTGAGTGGTAACTGTGTTGGTATGGCCAACTGAACACCGGCTGCTCATTTTAACCACTGGAGAGTGAACTAAGCTAAAGACGGCACTGGCACATTTGTGGTCAAATGTTGACAATATGACCACCATTGTTGTATTTCGTAACTACATAGTACTACATACCAGTTCATAACTCAAAAAAGGAGCTCTGTAAGCTTCAGTCTGTTGGAGCTTGTGTAAAACGATTCTAAATCACATAATATATTCAGCATGTACGTCTTGTGAATAGCCTCTCTGCTGTGATGCTGCTATGGTGCTCTCCTCTGTGTTGTGCTCTGGAGTTGAGTGGAGCAGACAAAGGGGCAGGTACTTCAAATTATGAAGCAAAAAGAAAAAAGTCTGTTTCTTTCATCACGGAATTCTAGTTTCCTTCTGCATTCTGCATGGTTTGTTAGTAATTAAAGTGGATCAAGCGTGCTTCTTTTTAGAGGCACCCACAATTACCACAACCACACACACACTCAATGTCCATGACAAGAGCCAGCCATGTCAGCCTACAAAGCCCCTCATCATGTCTAGTGTCGTGCATTTAACCCTCTGGTTTATGTTTTGTTTTCCATGTTACTGCTGATTCCATTAGCAGAAAATATTTTATCCATTAGCTTTGAGGGCTCATCTATGAATACAATACTGTAAGTGCATCAAGGGCCAATTTATACTTTGGAGTTGTATGGGGAGTAATGATTTGGACCCAGCAGGATGAATTAAATCAAGATGCAGTTCTGATGATGATGTCTGCTTCATATTATATGATACACTGCCAAGTCATAGAAACCCAGTGCCATTCTCTCCCATGATGCTAAGGAGACATTTGACATTCTCAAAGGGATTGATTGAGGTCTGTGCTCCACAATATGGACTTTGAAAGGCTTCATTTTCATAATTCAGGATTTGTACGATAACCTCTCCGCAGCAGTGCTGAGAGACAATGCATGCTTGCTCAGGTTCCTCGTCTCTAGACTCTCCCTCTAGGGTTTTCCTTTATCTCCTGTATTATTTACCTTATCTCTGGAGCCCAAGCAGTATGACAGTCTGTGGGCCAATCACCAATTCTCATTCTGTCTCTCTTTACGCTGATGACATCTTGATTTTTGACCCCAAAGATATATCGTGTTATACGCACCTACCCGGATGTGTGCTGTCACTGTTCAGTTGATCGCACATACATCTACTCAATATGAGCTGACTCAGGTATGATGGGACTGACTGACAGAACCAACATTATTTGAGATCTATTGAAGAAAGTTCCCCTCCCCAAGACTTTTCCTTTTGTAGTGGACGTTTCAGCTCGGTCATTAATCAAGTCATATCAGTGAAATGTCTCCAAATTATGCTGAAGCTAAATGCAACTCATCCATCACGTTACCGAACAGCTTCATATGGAAGACGTGTAGACAATTTTCTTCTCTTTCCCTTGTCAACGGGCTATATAATGCAAAGTTAGGTTCTACCCACACTTGATTAGTTGGCGGGGTCCTCAAGAGAAAGAGCAGGGGATGAGAGACAGAGAGAAGAGAGGAAGAGTGAAGAGAAAGGGGCAGAAAGATAGTGAAAGGTACAGGGGTGCAGAGGGGTAAAGTAGGAGAGACAGAGAGAGAGGTGGAGAGAAGAAGAGAGAAATCGAGGGAAAGACAAAGGGTGGGGGGGTGAAAGGGAGACTGGGCTTCTTGCAGATAACATCACTGAGTGATAGATTCCTGTGGAGACTAAATTGGGCTCGTGGGCTGAGAGGGAATCAGGCAAACGCCTGACTGACAGGCAAGGAGAACACTTATCAGTGACTAGTGGGGGGAAATTGGACAGCTCCTGAATGGCTACACGATAAAGCCGCTCATTTGTGTGTGTCTCTCAAAGACACGCAGCACAGTAATCGATCATTATTTTACATCAAATAAAAATGTAGCTTTCACTTCCCTGCCTAGTTTGTAGTTAGGTTGCAAAAGATACCTTTATAACTGCTCTGTAAAAAATGTGCACCCCCCTACCACTGGCACATGGAACCACAGGGTACGGTGCTTTTCCCTTGCGGTTGAGGAAAATAAATGTAGTCCCACATCTGTGGTTAAGATTTCCACGAGCTTAAAAACCATCAAAGGTGGAGATTGAGGCGATAACGTTTGATGATGGTAATAACAAGGTCATCAGAAAGTCACTAGTCAACTCTCGTTCTCCACTTAGTCTCATTTGAGCTAATGCACTTGTCCCCATATTCACCTCGCTCCCTCTCTCCATCTCTTTCTAACAATGATCCACCTTCCACTGTCTTTGCTCGTTGTCCCACTAAACTGGCTTTAAAAGCTCAGACCAGATGGCTCAAGGAAATTAATGGTTGTGTGTGTGTGTGTGTGTGTGTGTGTGTGCACGTGCAGTGACACGTTCAGGGATAAGAGGGACATTAGTGAGAAGTGATTTTAGACCCCATCAGGGAAAGACATTTCTCAGTCCTCACTCATTCATCTCTCTTTCGCCGTCTCCCCTTCACTCTTTCAATCTTGCCTTTCCTCTCTGTCTGTGACATGAATATCTATTTAGTTCTCAAACAGGCTTGTTTAAGAGTGTTATCTGGTATGTCTTAGTACTGTGAAGTACACCGCAGAGCTAGAGAGAACAGTAAATACATTGTACATGCAATTCTTTATTGACTGAAATGAAATGGAATAGTGTTCGTAATATTATTACTTTGTTGAGTGACTAAATAATGTAATTGTAATTAAATTTTACCTTTATTTTACCAGAAAAACAACTGAGATAAAAATCTCTTTTACAATCGCAACCTGGCCAAGAAGGCAGCAAAGTTACACGTCGAATTTTACATGAATACATGTAAATAAATGTAAAAAAAACAATACAACAAAACAGAACAATTAATTGTGAACTAATGAATTGTGTTTTTTTAATTGAGCAATATTATTGCAGTTTTTCCAACTAATGCAGTTTCTTTCACGGTCATATTTCTACTGATGCTTTATACACATAATTTACAGGCTGAGCTGAGCTTAATGCTGAATAATGAATTGTAACTGAATTATGCTTCAACAAAATACCTTGTTGGGGGAAGTGTGAATACATAAATTAATGCTTTTATGTGTGAATTTGCTTTGACTTTTTTGGTGTGCTTGTATGTGTCAGTGTTTTGTTCATGGTATACAAAGTCAAGTTTGCTGTGGCTTAATGGAAATAGTTTTTTCAAGATATACAGTATAAATATACAGTATAGTTCAATTATAAAGAGGATTCACAGAGCATGTTTCTCCAGAGGGAAATCACTGCCCTTCAATGTCACAGACATATTAATCACCTCAGGAAGGGAGAGTGACAGCATGATAGTTTCATTAATTAATAAAGATCTTGCCATACAACAAAGCCTTCTGGTTAATTCAAATAAGGTCATAACTCAGTCACTTTTGTTTGCAAGAAATATTGCATTGCACACACAACCGCATGTGCGTGCGCATGCATACATGCACGCACACACACACACACACACCCACACACCCACACACACACACACACACACACACACACACACACACACACACACACACACACACACACACACACACACACACACACACACACACACACACACACACACACACACACACACAAGGGAACAACCAC